>LPNX010179915.1:476583-487705 GCA_001517045.1 Pseudotsuga menziesii | reverse complement strand
CAGCAGCCCCAAAACATGACAGTGAGAACGGCTCTCACAACATGGGAAAACGACCCAAACACCCTATGCGTGAGGAAGAACTTACACCCAACAGCAAAAGGCACGGGAAATACATACCCGATTTCTCTGCGTGAGGATGAACAGACCTCTGCATGAGGATGAACAGACCACAGTAGGAAAATGGCTCACTACGAATTGGGCACCACGGCCAACCAAAGACGTGGAGAAGACAAAAATGGGAAGCAATCCCTCTTTGTGAGAATGCACAGCAATGGAGAGGACGCGAATTTGCAGTCAGCAGGTGCTCAGCCCCTCGTGGAGAGGAACAAAATGCCCACGTGAGACCAAATTCATCCAAAACCTGTGCGTGAGGAACCAACAGACCCAAAATCATGGTGAGTGAGTGAACTGACCAGGGAGAGTGCGTGAGGGAGAAGAATGGGCAGACTTGGGTGGAGTGTGGATGTGGGTATGGAGCTGACAGCCCTGCCACCCCACTCCCAAAGGCAATAACTGCCCTCAACCACTCAGCCATATCTCCTCAACCACCAGCTCTGAAGCATTAAAGAGGTTGACAAACAACAAAGGTGGCAAAACAACAAGGCAATAAAACATGGGTTTTTCCCCCATAACCAAGGTTTGACATCCCCCACCCCTTATCCTTCGGAACCATGCCCTTTTCATTCAACGTTGCACTGCCGTAGCTGGTTGTGGTTTATTTTAATTGATGTGCGGGTTTACATGATGCCAAATTAAAATGTGCCGAACAGCACAACATACCATCGGAAATTATCCCCATTGCCGAAACATACACAGCCAAATCGATGGTGGGGCTTTTGCCTTGAGCTCCTCACCCCGATTAATTACAATATATACATCATGCAAACGGGGTCAAAACCGGGGATGTGACAATCGAGGAAGAAAGTATTAACTACTGATATTTTTCTTGAATGTGAAGACAGCTAATTTGTATTTCTTTTTTCTGAAATGGGTTCTCATATAAAATTTCTAAAAGCTCTTCATCCACTAACTCATCATCACTATACAAGTTTTCCAAATCTCCAATGAAACCATTAATATGCATACAACAATCTCGAACCAGCAACACGGAGGGGTATTGGTTTTTGTAATGTTCATGAAATACTGTATGAAAATCAGTAAGGGAAAACAAACTTTCTGATGGTAACCCTTCATAACATGACCTTGCATCTCCCTCTAAAGTATCCATGAACATTTTCATTAAATAATCCTCATGCAATGTAACTCCCAGCTTATGTATATGCATATGAAATCTAACCAAATGAAGGGCAGCATCATCATTCTTTTGATCTTTAAACTTTGGAAGACCTGTTTGCCAATCCGCTTTAGGTATTCGATTTGGAAAACCAGGAATGTGAGCACGATTCATAGGAGCATACCTTGCAAACAAAGAACTCATCTCGATAAATGAATATACTGAATCAGCTCTTCAAACTTTACAATCTTTTGACAGTGGATTCACCATAGGAATTCTGAAAACCGGATTCTTTAAAGATGGAGTCGCCAAGTGGAAGATTCACAACCTTGCTGATATCTGACTGTTCTTCACCATCAACAATCAAATCTGAAACTACGTCGTTCATACCCAGGGAATATTTGAACCTTCGTTCCCTGGTAACGACGCCAATTTGTTAGTACTCAGAATGTACCCAAGTTGTGAAAGGTAGAGCCCGAAGTAACAGAAAAAACCACTTTAGACTGTATTTATGACCTAATACCGTCAAAGAGGGATCTATCACTATTTACAAAGTTTTTATACTCAAGATATTCAATCAAAGACAATCAGAAGGTCAGATTTTTGATGGGATAAATAGGACAGGTTTTTTTTAAAAGACTTGGTAGGACAGTCATGGAGGAGACCATTGGGCAATGGAGTCAACAATCATATCTCAAATAGGTTGCAGGAGGTAAGGTTTTGAAGGTTTATGAACAGAGGCAAGGTAGGCACCATTTCCTTGGTCTTGAGGTATTAGCAAGTTGATTAGTAGACAAAGGGAGACATCCCATCAAACAGAGCACCTAACTAGGGTGAATTCTGCAAGACTTTAGAAGAAAATGTTTTGAAAATGCTGAACAATGGACCTAGAGAATGCAATATTCATTATATCCCATAAAAACTAATGCTCAAGCATGAAAGCAAATACAAAATGGAGTGAGAAACAGGATAAACAGTCACATAAAGAAATTACTTACTGAAGAAAAAGATGGCACAGGAATCTCTGCCATGGAAAGGTTTAACATTCCTCCTCTGTAAATTTCATTCATCTACTGAAAACTTGAAGCCATTACAATGTAGAGCCTCTTCACTCTTGAAAATCCCCCTAAAAATATCAATTACATTTTAATTTATAGAAGAATAACCTCTACCTAACCTTGAATTCGAAACCTAACTGAACTCTAAAAATAGAAACATTTACAACAAAGTTTCTCCTGCATATCTCTAATGGTGAAAGATGTGTAAAATATGGGAGAGGTTTTTCTAACTAGCCATGTGCCCGACAAAAACCATGTATTATTTTCTCCAAAATCATCTCAAACTCCTCGGAATCTGCTTTTGAAACTGATGACTCAGATAGTACAATTGTAAAGTTCTGAAAAAAAATAACTTGTGAAGATATTTTAAATTCTCCCAACCTATGAGAACTATGTAAAAACTGAAGGATTATTTTGACTATAGGCCTGTTAAGAATACAAACCTCTCTCAGTTTTGTAAAATTAAATTCCATTTGTCTGAAACAATTCTTTGAATTTGATGGCTGAAATAGTCCTTTGGAAAACATGAACAATTGCCTGTAAAACTGAAGTTTTTTCTCCTAACTCATAGCACCTGTTTGAAAAATGAAAGAGGTTATTATGGATAGGAATATTTTTAATAAAAGCCTCTCTCAGTTTCTCAAAATTCATCTTCATTTGATGTAAACAATTCTTTGAATTTGGTGACTAGAATAGTCATTTTGAAATCTCAACATTTTCCTCTCTGAAGATGACTTTGATTCTCCCAATCCTTAGCACCTGGGTAAAAACTGAGAGAGGTTATTGTAGATCAGAATGTTATTATGAAAAATGGCTTTCATTTTTTGAAAATTCTTCTTTGTTTGCCAGAAACAGTTCTTTGAATAAAATTACTAAAATAGTCATTTTCAGAAAGGAAAAAAATATGCTCTAATGCTTCTAAACCTTGAATTGTTTAACTGTAATTCATAAACAGAGAAGTAATAGCATTTATCCTTGTAAGATAATCTATTGTAAGAGCACTCCCATGAATTTATTGATCAAGGTAGCCATATTTGTTAATAGTGCCTCCAAACACTTGAATAATCCCAAGCTTTGTCACACTCTCCATTCTAAATTTTGTTTGTAAGACTTTAAACACATACCAATACCCTCACGAATGTTCTCACTATATATATTTCTCCAACACTTCTAGGTTGATTTTCTTTTTGGGCTTCCCTTCTTCATTTTTGAGTGGTGGCTTCCCTTTTCTTGCTCTACTAAGATCAATTTCCAGCTCCTTCATCAAACTCTTTATCTCCACCATTTTCCCTTCAACTTTTTTCCACTTGAATACCATGAGACTTTGAGACAGATCGCTGATTGTTACACAAAATAGTTACCTCCTTATTTTCACGTTGATAACCAACAACTCTTTCTAGTGCAATGCTACTAATTGTATCATGAAACAACTTATTCGATGTGCTCATTCACCATAAATGAATGCGAGCGAAAATGAATTTACCGAAGTCAACTCACTTTTTATACACCGGCTCATTCCAGGACCCTTACCAAGTTGTTTTTTCTTTACCACTTTCCTCAGCGGAACTCACCAAAAGTTACCACATGGAAAGTGATTTAAAATTTCGCTACCGCTCTTCCCCTATAATTATCTCACAATTTCGCACTCCAGAATTGAATGGGACCATTGATGAAATTTCACTTTTTGTTTGAACCATTGGATTATTATATGTGCTAGTGGTTTGATTATACCTTAAGGAACAAAGAAAGGTAATAGATCTTGTGAAAGCTTAGCGCTTGAACCTTCATGGAGGACTTGGTTTGGTGAATACGAAGCCCCTTTTTTGGCTTGGACAAAGTAAATTATTTAATATCCAAAATTATATAAGATTGAATAAAAATCCAATCATTGGTTTATAAAACCCATTTTATAAATTTCATTCAAAAGTGAATAAAACTTTTTGCCCCACTTGTGAAAAACTCATTTCTCATTTTACTTAAACTACCTTTAACTTCTTTTCTTTGCTAACTTGGAAATAGCTTAATGAGAAAACTTTGGAAACCAACTCAATCACCAATGAAAACTTAAAATTTTGAAGGCAATAAGACCAATTCTGACAAAAATAAATTTAGCGCTAACAACTAGCTCCAACTAGGGATGCTATCCTCCCTGTGAGGTAGCAAAGAACCCAGTATACCAGGTGCCAAATCCATTGGGTTTCTCTTAATTTTTCTCTGAAATCCTCAACCTGTTCTGAATTGAACCATCAACTGAAACCATTTTGCAAACAAATCCCACTCTGTCAACCTGTAACTTGTAATTGAATTGCACTTGAAACTAAAACCAAACTGAAAAACTGCTGAAAAAAATGCTCACCGTGTCAAGCTTATTCATGCCTACCTATCCTACTTAACTAAGCATAAATTCCCAATAAAGCAAAATCCAACTTCCAATGAAGCCAATCAAGCAATTTATCCAATAATTCCATTTCTTCCTCATGCTTGATTGAAATTAGAACATAAGAACAAAATAGCCATAGGTTATGATGAAAAATTTGTCCTTTGCTGCAAACATATAACCAACTACTCCATCTAAAAAAATTATCTATGTACTCTGCTACTGGATCATAAAAAACATGACAAATTTCAAAACACTCAATCACCTGTTTGTCATGACAAGGATGTCCAAAAAGTAACTCTTCTTGCTTACTATCAAACCGATCTTTAAAAGAGCTTTGAAAGGAATTCTCATGGTTGTTTTTAAATGATATATCAGCAACTTCATTTAATATTTCTAAATTTACAACTCCATTATTCTCAAGCACTTCAAGAGGAATATCATTTTGTTCTTCAACAAATTAAGCAGAAATATGTCTTCTTGAGAAAACATTTTTGAATTGGAAAGATTTAAAGAAACATCCCATTGAGAGTCGTCATCTCCTTCTTTGTGATCCCTTTTCTTATTGCACATTGTTGGTTCTTTCACATACTGATATTTATGGCATGATTGCTCTTCCTTTTCATTATATATAAGTAGACTAAAATTTTCTTTAAAACCATCACTTAGAATATTTTTTAACAAGTTGACCACAATCTTCAAAAAAAACATCAAGAGTTAACCCTCTTCTTTCCCATCACTTGGCTTATCATCTTCATGCTCATGTCTATTTTCCAATTCTAATACAAGGTCTGATTTCTCTTTAATTGCATTTTTAGAAAATAAATATGTGGAGAGACTGAAAATTTGCAAAGTCAGAATTCTTTATGTAATCACCCACAGAAGCATTATAACTTAGAGGAAAATGTAGCTACAAAAAGGAATTTTCTTATTGGGAATAAGCAGCCTCATCTTGAAACAAAACTTCAGAGGTTGAATGATACAAAGAAGGGTTTGATTGACCATCCCAACTTCCTTCTTGGTCACACAAAGATGGACAAGACTGCTGCAAATTATCATCTATTTCAAGAAAAGAAATGTAGTTGGTTGAATCAGAGTTTTGGCTCATGTCTCTTTCAGTCGAGGAAGAAATTATTAACTGCTGATATTTTTCTTGAATGTGAAGATAGCTAATTTGTATTTATTTTTTCTGAAATGGGTTCTCATATAAAATTTCTAAAAGCTCTTCATCCACTAACTCATCATCACTATACAAGTTTTCCAAATCTCCAATGAAACCATTAACATGCGTACAACAATCTTGAACCAGCAACAAGGAGGGGTATTGGTTTTTGTAATGTTCATGAAATACTGTATGAAAATCAGTAAGGGAAAACAAACTTTCTGATGGTAACCCTTCATACCATGACCTTGCATCCCCTTCTAAAGTAGGCATGAACATTTTCATTAAATAATCCTCATGCAATTTAACTCCCAACTTATGTATATGCATATGAAATCTAACCAAATGAAGGGCAGCATCATCATTCTTTTGATCTTTAAACTTTGGAAGACCTGTTTGCCAATCCACTTTAGGTATTCCATTTGGAAAACCAGGAATGTGAGCACGATTCATAGGAGCATACCTTGCAGACAAAGAACTCATCTCGACAAATGAATATACTGAACCAACTCTTCAAACTTTACAATCTTTTGATAGTGGAGTCGCCATAGGAATTATGAAAACTGGATTCTTCGAAGATGGAATCACCAGGTGAAAGATGCACAACCTTGCTGATATCTGATTGTTCTTCACCATCAACAATCAAATCTGAAACTATGTCATTCATACCTAGGGAAGATTTGAACTTTCGTTCCCTGGTAATGGCGCCAATTTGTTAGTACTCAGAATGTACCAAGGTTGTGAAAGGTAGATCCTAAGGTAACACTAAAAACCACTTTAGACCGTATTTATGACCTAATACAGTCAGAGATGGATCTCTCACTATTTACAAAGTTTTTATACTCAAGATATTCAATCAAAGACAATCAGAAGGTCAAATTTCTGATGGGACAAATAGGACAGGTTTGTTTTAAAAGACTTGGTAGGACAGTCATGGAGGAGACCATTGGGCAATGGAGTCAACAATCAAATCTCAAATAGGTTGCAGGAGGTAAGTTTTTGAAGGTTTATGAACATAGGCAAGGTAGGTACCATTTCCTCGGTCTTGAGGTATTAGCAGGTTAATTAGTAGACAAAGGGAGACATCCCATCAAACAGAGCACCTAACTAGGGTGAATTCTGCAAGACTTTAGAAGAAAATGTTTTGAAAATGCTTGAACAATGGACCTAGAGCATGCAAGATGAATTCTATCCCATAAACACTAATTCTCAAGCATGAAAGCAAATACAAAATGGAGTGAGAAACAGGATAAACAGTCACATAAAGAAATTACTTTCTGAAGAAAAAGATGGCACAGGAATCTCTGCCATGGAAAGGTCTAACATTCCTCCTCTACAAATTTCATTCATCTACTGAAAAATTGAAGCCATTACAATGTAAATCCTCTCTGCTCTTGAAAATCCCCCTAAAACTATCAATTACATTTTTATTTATAGAAGAATAACCTCTACCTAACCTTGAATTCAAAACCTAACTGAACTCCAAAAATAGAAACGGTTACAACAAAGTTTCTCCTGCATATCTTTAATGGTGATAGATGTGTGAAATCTGGGAGATATTTTTTTAACTAGCCATGTTCCCGACAAAACCCATGTCTTATTTTCTCCAAAATCATCTCAAACTCCTCGGAATCTAGTTTTGAAACTGATGACTCAGATAGTAAAATTGTAAATTTCAGAAAAGATAACTTGTGAAGATATTTTAAATTCTCCCAACCTGTGAGAACTGTGTAAAAACTGAAGGAGGATTTTGACTATAGGTCTGTTAAGAATACAAACCTCTCTCATTTTTAAAATTAATTTCTGTTTGTCTCAAACAATTCTTTGAATTTGATGGTTGAAATAGTCCTTTGGAAAACATGAAACATTTCCTGTAAAAATGACTTTGTTTCTCCTAACTCATAGTACCTGTGTGAAAAATGAAAGAGGTTATTGTGGATAGACATGTTCTAAATAAATGGCTCTCTCAGTTTCTCAAAATTCATCTTCATTTTATGTAAACAATAAGTTTGAATTTGGTGACTAGAACAGTCATTTTGAAATCTCAACATTTTCCCCTCTGAAGATGACTTCGATTCTCCCAATCCTTAGCACCTGGGTAAAAACTGAGAGAGGTTATTATGGATCATAATGTCATGATGAAAAATTGCCTTTAGTTTTTGAAAATACTTCTTTGTTTTCCAAAAATAGTTCTTTGAATAAAATGACTAAAATAGTCATTTTCAGAAGAAGAAGAAAAAAACATATAGCATTTAGTCATATAATTGTTTAACTGTAATTCATAAAAAAAGAACATATAGCATTTATCCTTGTAAGATAATCTATTGTAAGATCACTCCCATGAATTGATTGATCAAGGTAGCCATATTTGTTAATAGTGCCTCCAAACACTTGAATAATCCCAAGCTTTGGCACACTCTCCATTGTAAATTATGTTTGTAAGACTTTAAACACATCCCGATACCCTTACGAATGGTCTCACTATATATATTTCTCCAACACTTTTGGGCTGATGTTGTTTTTGGGTTTCCCTTCTGCATTGTTGAGTGGTGGCTTCCCTTTTCTTGCTCTACTAAGATCAATTTCCAGCTCCTTCATCAGACTCTTTATCTCCGCCATTTTCCCTTCAAGTTTTTTCCATTTGAACACCATGAGACTTTGAGACAGATCGCTGATTGTTACACAAAATAGCTACCTCCTTATTTGCACGTTGATAACCAACAACTCTTTCTGGTACAATGCTACCAGTTGTATCATGAAACAACTTATCCAATGTGCTCATTCACCATAAACGAATGCAAGCGAAAATGAATTTACCAAAGTCAACTCACTTTTTATACACTGGCTCATTCCGGGACCCTTACCAAGTTGTTTTTTGTTTACTACTTTCCTCAACAGAACTCACCAAAAGTTACCACATGGAAAGTGGTGTAAAATTCCGCTACCACTCTTCCCCTTTAATTATCTCACAATTTCACACTCCGGAATTGAATGGGACCATTGATGAAATTTCACTTTTTGTTTGAACCGTTGGATTATTATATGTGCTAGTGATTTGATTATACCTTAAGGAACAAACAAAGGTAATAGATCTTGTGAAAGCTTAGCGCTTGAACCTTCATGGAGGACTTGGTTTGGTGAATACGAAGCCCCTTTTTTGGCTTGGACAAAGTAAATTATTTAATATCCAAAATTATATAAGCTTGGATAGAAATCCAATCATTGGTTTATAAAACCCATTTTATAAATTTCATTCAAAAGTGAATAAAACTTTTTGCCCCACTTGTGAAAAACTCATTTCTCTTTTTACTTAAATTTCCTTTAACTTCTTTTCTTTGCTAACTTGGAAATAGCTTAATGAGAAAACTTTGGAAACCAACTCAATAACCCATGAAAACTTAAAATTTTGAAGGCAATAAGACCAATTCCGACAAAAATAAATTTAGTGCTAACATCACTATTCCCCTCATTTTTGAGAAGTTGGTAGGGAATAGGTTTTGACACTCATGCAGTAGATCCATGATCTTTGCAACTACTACCTCATCCCAATAGTCTTCGATATTGGAAAACTTTGAGTTCTTTGGCAATCTGATATGTACTTCCTTGATTTTCAAGGGCTAGAGGAACTGATCACCTGAAATGGTACTTCCTTCTACTTCTTGTGTGCCATCTGATTTTGGTCTGTTGATATTAGTCAGATCATCATTCGGGTCTTTGGTTAGACTGTACTGCTAAATGGTTACGCTACATTGTTGAGAATTAGCCTCTTTTATAGGGATCTCAGCAACTATATTCCCCTTTATCGTCTGAAGCGCATCGTCATTTGTAGGGTGCTTATCAGCAAATTCAAATGTATGTGCAAACTGCTTAGCGAGTCTCTCGCAATATTGGGTTCCTTGTTGCAACTCCATAGAGGTATACCAGGTTTTAGGTGTCATTTCCAATGTGTATATGAAACCATAATAGGTGGGTAGATCCCTTGACTCATTCTCCACCCATCACACAGACCTTATAAATCTTGTACACCTTCTCATAGGGACTTCATGTAATCTATTTTTCCAACCCTCTAAAGCCTCACCTAAGTCAGATGTACATGAACTCGTGCATCTCTAGCTCAGGTTTCCATCTGCTGTCGGATTGGTATAATCTTCCTGCATAGCTGTGACATTGTAGATCTGGTCGAGGTAGTCACCCTATCCCTCATTATATATAGGCTCGACATATCTCTGTCCCTCTAATGGATCGATGGGTGATACTACCCTCATTTCCTCATCTTCGAATGAGAGAATCCTATTCTTGAAATTTATGATGGTCTGATTTTCTATGTCCCAATGTATTCCCAGTAGAGCGAGGTATGGGTTCGTTTCATCAACAATGTTAATGACTTCAAAGTTGTAATGCCCCGGTTTTGACCCCGTTACATTAAATGTACATGATGTATATATTGTAATGATCATGGTGCGGAGCTAAAGGCCAAGGCCCCACCATTGATCGGCAATGCTATGTTTTGGATTTGAATTTGCCACCGATGGTATATCGGGGCATGCAGCACATATTAAGTTTCAGCATCATGTAAATATGCATCTATAATAAAAAATAAACACAACCAGCTACGGTCGCAGAAACCAAATCGAATAGGGCATGATTTTCTAAGGATAAGGGGTTTGAAATATTTAACCTATGGGGCCAATGGGCAAAAGCCAAATGTCTATGAGGAAACCCACCCAAGCTATCAACTACCTTTCTTGTCTTTTTCTCCAATCATTTAATTCTGCCAGAATGTGGTTGAGTTAGTTATTGCATGGAAGGGGGAGAGTATGGGCAACCAAAATTCGAATTGGGCAGAGACCCATTTTTGAAAATCGTGTTCTGACTTCCTTGGCAAGAAAAATGCCCAAAAACGTATGCCATTCTGCTATGCATTCACGTTTTTCAGTTTTCTCACGTTTTGGGAGCAGCTGGAGTTTTTCCTGTGTGTTTGGATCCCACGTTTTGGCTGTTGGCTTCATTTTTCCCATGGATTGGAGGTCGTTTTTGTAATGCCAGGGCCTGGGTTGTCTTCCTCACGTTTTTGGAGCTGCTAGTGCATTTTCCATTCACGTTTTTGTGATTTCATGTCTTTTTTACCATGGCTGTGAAGAGCCATTCACGTTTTTGGCTGTCTCACTGACTTTTGGGTCTCACGCACTGGCTATTTGGGACGTTTTTCCCTGCTGTGAGTTGGTTTCCCTGATAAGCTTCGGGACTGTGTGTTTCCCCCCATGTTGTGAGCCGTTTTTTTTGCTGTTACA
>LPNX010179915.1:430695-469665 GCA_001517045.1 Pseudotsuga menziesii | reverse complement strand
CATGCCCAGCTCGGGGGTGGCAGCGCTGCTGAGAGATTAAGGAGCACGCTGGCCTATGGTTGGGTGGAACGTTGCAGCGACGTAGCTGGTTGCGAGCAAAGATTTTATAAGATAAGTGATCTTGTGCATTTTACCTCTGCAATTCTATAATTACTGTTAATTAAACTGGAAGGAACATGTTAAACGAATGCTTGTTTGAATGCTGTTGTTTCCGCTGTGTAAGGATAATTAATTATAGCTGTGCATAATCTACAATTGTAGTTGTGTATGTTAACTGAATGCTTGTAGGGATGCAATTGTTTCCATTGTGTATGATGATTAAAACGCACTGTGCATGACAAATATTCCTGTGTGCACATTTTAGATAAGTGTTCAATTTGTATGGTTAAGCATTCTGTTTTAGGAAATTTTTAAGCCTGTACATGTTCATGGGCGGTTAACCCGGTCGAACTAAGCTCTTAGTCGCGTCCTCTTTTCCGGTCGGAGGCATGGGGACGTGACAAAAGTCTGCAAATGTGCGCAATCCTTCAACATCGACTGAGACATTGCTCAACTGGCCAATGGGTAGGACCTTCGCCTGATTGGCAAGTCGCAACTGGATAGGAGACCAGTCCAAGCACGAATTTCCCACACTTTCCCAAGTTTGTCGTGTCAAAATATTGACATCTGAGCCCAGATCCAAGATGATATAATCCATGTCGTAGTCACCTATCTGCACAATTATCCTCAACTTGTAGCCAGTTTTAAATTTTTTCTGTACTTGGTTAACTTTATTTTCAGGTCACAACTCTACATGTATCTCTTCTATCATTGCTTGTAGTTCTGCAATAGCATCTTTATCTTGCATTAGTGTTTAACAACTTGATAGAAAGGTTCTTGGCTTACTAACATTTGCTGGAACCTTCTTCTGCAATATGTGTTGAAACCGTTCAGGCATGTCCTTGACTTCTGTGGAATTCGACGGTACTTCTGGGATTATGAATTATGAATGTACATCCCAGAGTAATTATTTCCATTTCTGGACATTCAATGTCTCCATTTTCTGCGCTGTTGGCCTCACTTGTGGCTGCGGTTGCTCTTGTGGTTTATCCTGGTCTACTCTAGTCATTGCACCTCCTCGAGTTACAACAACGATGTTTAGGTCTCGTGGTTCAGCCACAATCATCTGAACATTCACATTTGGATTTGAGTTTGGATTCTGTACAGGGTTAGGTCCTGCAATGGTCCTTGATTGCCACTTTGCAATCAACTGAGGACATTGTTAGACATTATGGTCATGCCCCTTACCGTATGAACATGTCTTCACAGGCTCTAAACAATCTCTAGCATAGTGGACTGGTTGTCCACAGTTATAGCATGTAACCTGACCTCTTCCTCTACCAAATCCTCCTCCTCCACCACTTCCTCTGAAGTTTCTGCCACCCCTTCCTTGCAGGTGTGGTTGCTGTGGTGGGTACTGGTTCTGCTGGTAGTGTGGTTGATAGGGGTTTTGTTGTGCATACAGTTGCTGAGGTGCATACTGTGGTTGGTACTGATTAGGTGCGAACTGCACAGGATGATACGAGGCTTGCGCCTATTCAGCCTAAGATAACCCTTCATTTTTCATTAAGTAGGTGTCAGCAGTCTTTTCTTTCAAGAGCTGATATGCTCTACAATCTTTCTCATCATGTCCTACAGATTTACAAAATTTACAGAATAGGTTTGCATGGGGTACTTACAACTTTTTGCAAATATAAACATTCTTTGTCGCGATGGCCTCTTGACTGGCATATGCAACACCATGGTAGCCCATGCTCGTTTAAAGGGTTGGGTGCACCTGATGCGATGTAGTTCAGGAAGGTCGAACAGTTATCCTTAGTGTGTCCATCCGTCCAAAATTTTGTGCACCATTAATATTCTTGTGCTTCTTTACCCTTCTTAATGTCTTGAAGTTGTATCGTTAGATTGGCCAGCTGTGGCTAAATCTGCACCATCCCTATGGCACCGTTGCCAATGGGCGAGACCTCTAACTTCATTGCCATTTCTAGTGCTTTTGTTCGTGATTCAATCTTCTACTGCATTAACGGCCCTTGGATGTGTGGTAACAACACAGTAATAAACCACTCTTTATGCTGCACATCGAACATTTGGAAGCTTACCTTGACCATCAGTGTTTTAAACCGTTGGTCAAAATCCCATACCATTTTCGTCAATGCTGGTTCGATTTCTTTAATCTCAGTAATACACTATGATTCAGATTTAGGTTTCTTGAGCTCAGAGATCATTACAGCTCGAATCTCTTCAAGGGTCTTCTGCAGTGTTATGATTGGTGCGGCACAGAACTTCATGAACCAGTCTAGCACACGACCCCTCAAGGTCGTCATCATCTATGCCTTCTTTATGTTTGCATTATGGACTAAACGTACCATCCAAACAGCTTCACAGAGGAACCAATGCTGCTCTGGGTCTTTTGTTCCATTTCCATTGAATGTGGGTAACCGGACATCTATCACAGCCATTGAGTTGGCATCGGGGTTTTCTGGTTCAGAATTCAAAGGGGGTGTACCTTCTCGTGCACTAGTCATAGGGATAGCACTAGATGTATAAGCAGCCCTTTCTGGGAATGAAACTCTGGATCTTACCTCTGGTGATATTGTTGGTGTTATGTAGTTACATCCTGACCTCGACGTCTACTCAGAATCCTCAGAATCTTTTGGTCCTTATGAAATTGGGCTATAGTCCTCCTCTTCATCTCAAGACCCTTCGTCTTCGTACGACCAAAGTTCGTGTTCGCTCTCCTCGAACAAGCTAGGATTTCGTCGTCCCCTATCGGTTTTCTTTCTCTTTCATGATCTAAATATTCTTCCACTCCTTAGGACTCCAACTTCTAAACATTTCAACTCACCCCTTCCCATATTCTCAATAGGTCATCTGCGACATAGCCTCCATCTTAGGCACGCAACTCAACTACTCAGCTGCAAAATAGCCTTCTCATAGGAAATCATTTTTATCCATGTACTAATACGTAACAAGTATCTTCTTCGAGGTCCTTGGAAAAAATTTATTTCAGCTTCACTATATGAGGTTATAGTATCTACTGCAAACTTAGTAATATATCCTTGCAATATACTGTTAACCCAAAAATCAATAGCTCTAGAAATAGGGTTACTTACGCTGGTTACCTCATGAACCAACTGATCGCTCCACTCGATAGTCTCTATTTTCTGAAAATTTGGCCGCTTAGTCACCAATCTTGACAACCATTCACGCAGTAAAATGGGGAACTCAACAAAGAAGATCTCATGAATATTGGAATATATATATTTGTCTACCTAGTTCTCTGCACTCAACCGTGTCCCTGAGCACTCTTCTTGCACGAATGCCAGTGTTTTAGAATTCAGTCAATCTTCTATCTCCTTTTTCGTCGGGTGCCACAACATTTCCCCTATTTTGATCAATAGGTCCCGGAAACAGAACCATTTGTTGGCCACTTTTCCTAACTCGCTCGACCCAGGTTCTGCGCAGCCCGTCAACCCAACAAACACCTGAGATACCGGCCCAACAGAGCAAGCCCCGTCAACAACGCCTATGAAGCAGGCAGAGTCTCACCCGAGATATATCTTCGATGAATAACCATTAGAACCATGTTTCCACGATTGTCGAGGGATTATAATCCCTTGGCGTGTGGCCAAGGAGCTCGACCAAATCATGAGGATGGAGTCATTCTCACCAAACTATAGTGCACACCGTGCATATATTTTACTAACTACTAACGTCGTGACACAAATTTGGCCTTAGTACTCTAAACACGACGAAATGTAAAAGCAAGCTAACAGACAGGCGCAACATACATGCACGCAATAGTGCTTGCACCGTAAACATAAACTAACACTCAGAAGTAGTGCGTAGTAACCTATTCATGCATTCGAGCTCTTATTGATAGTGTGACATTCATTCAATCATAACAGGATTTGCATAATAAGTACAAACAAACAGAAACATAAACAACCATACATATTCGACCATCCACACACAGGGAAGTTCATGTGGAAACCCATCTGGGAAAAACCACAAGGTGCTCTTCATCTGGCATGAGAAATATATGGCGCCTTCAACCTGCATCTGACTGCAGACTATCCTGGATCTAGCTTTTGACTTAGACTCTTTCTTGCTCTCATGCTCTTTGTCATATTTCTCCTAATCTACTGCTACCATCTATTGATCTGCACACGGCCTGGATCGACCTCTCTAGCATCCACACCTCTCTAGTAGATCTTCTCTTCTACTGCACTAAATCTGACTACATCCTACAAACTTTCGAATATTCTACTACTCAGATCTCTCAGCTTCATTTTGCTCTTCAGAGATCTCCCCTCCATTAACCCTTCACAAGCAACTAAGACTACAACACCCAACAATAACCGACTACAAAGCAACCTTCACCAATAATACCCAACCGGTTTTCACCAATAACACCCAATTGGTTTTCCTTCTCTTTCTTGATCTGAATATTCTTCCACTCCTTAGGACTCCAACTTCTAATTCAAGTTCTGTGCTTCCTAGGAACATTTCAACTCACCCCTTCCCATCTTCTCAATAGGTCGTCTACGACATAGCCTCCTTCTTAGGCACGCAACCCAACTACTCAACTGCAAAATACCCTTCTCATAAGCAAGCATTTTTTTCTATGTACTAATACGTAACAAGTATCTTCTTCGGGGTCCTTGGAAAAAATTTATTTTAGCTTCACTATATGAGGTTATAGTATCTACTGCAAACTTAGTAACATATCCTTGCAATATGATGTCAACCCAAAAATCAACAGCTCTAGAAATAAGGTTATTTATGATGAAGATCTCATGAATATCAGAATATATATATTCATCTACCCAGTTCTCTATGCTCAATTGTGTCCCTATGCTCTCTTCTTGCGTGAACGCTAGTGTTTTAGAATCTAGCCAGTATTATATCTCCTTCTTTGTTGGGTGCCACAACATTTCCCCCGTTCTGATCAATAAGTCCCGTCAATGGAACCATTTGTTGGCCACTTTTCCTAACTTGCACGACCCAGATTCTACGCAGGCCGTCAACCTAACAAATACCCGAGATACCAGCCCGACAGAGCAAGCCCCGTCGGCAACACCTGTGAAGCAGATGCAATCTCACCTGAGATATCTCTTCGATGGGTAACCGCCAGAACCATGTTTCTGCAATTTTCGAGGGATTATAGTCCCTTGGCCCACAGCCAAGGATCTCAACGAAGGCAACATGATGGATGGATGGAGGAGTCAGTCTTGCATGACTAATCACAACTATATGTCATTGCGCGCAACTTATCCTTGCTCTCAACCTCACAACTGGTGCAACCTGTGCGACACAACTGACTCGTACTAACAAACTGTCTGCGACTTACATCGTGACTTAAGACAGAAACACACAGGCCGATATATACATATATTTCAATGACACCTTCCCAAACATTCATCTACTGATTACAGTATAACATCAGGCATTTGATCAATATTTCAGCATTATACAGAAAGAAAATAACAATAATTCACATAAAAATTCACAGCATTAATCATCCATTCAAACACAAGAGATAATGTGGAAACCCATCTGGGAAAAACCACCAAGGTGCTTTTCATCTAGCATGAGAAAAGGATATAGCACCTTGCAGTCTGCAGGATGGAGACTGATCTTATGATATGTCTTTACGACTCAGACTTATGGTTCTCATGCTCTCTGGTTTGTTCTTCTACCCTACCTCTACTCCTAGCGGTCTGTGCTCACAATAGCCAGATCCACGGCTCAACAACCTCCTATCGCTACCAGACTCTTCCTGAGTCTTCTCTTCCTCTAATCTCTACAACATTACAACAAAATGGTGTCCTTCATCATGGATCATCGATGAACAACCTAAAACAATAACTATTACCAACCCTCTAACTACTGAAAATTCAACCTTCTTACTATAGAAAACCCAACCTAAAATGTATTTACGACCAACCTTTTAACCATTGAATCACTCCTATTTATACTATTTTACATGACCGCGCAGGGTTGTCTGCATACAGGAAGTTTGTTAACTGTCACCATCAGCCGCGCCTCATGCTACAACTATGGTGATTATGACTTGACATGAGGCACTATTGGCCTGAGTTACAAATATTCCCTCGTATGTGTGTTGTTGCAGGCTTACGTCGCCTTAAACGGCCATGATCTGCACCTGTCGCTTTCCGGTCGTTATCACCTGCACGCTCATGCGCTCGCCTTTCCTTCATCGCACACATTTCCATTCTGCCTGCGCTGGACCTTTGCTTCCTTCATGACCTTCCTTTCTTTTTGCGGCACGCGCGACACACATTCTTTTGCTTGTGCACAAACTTTTTTCTTGTGCTCCTTTCCCAGGACAACAAATATAGTCCACAAGGGAAGTAGGGTTTGTTTGAACCATGACATCATTTTAATCCGTCGAAAGGGAAATGTTATTTCAACCAAAAGGGTTTCCTCCATGTGTACTAAGCTTCAGATTTGCAAATGATGATGCGATAGGAGATATCCCATATCCTACCCATCCTATCCAACGATCTGCAACTACTAGACCTTCGTGGTCCATAGAAAGACATAGGTTAGCAAAAAGACAAAACCCTAAAAAACCACAAAAAAACCAAAAAAGAGAAAGAAATAAACTTGTGCAAATGAAAATTCCCACTTTTTAAGGTTAGTTGGTACTAGCCTCAGCCCATAGGGATAACTCAACTCTAGAAAAATTGTAGAACCTGTCAAAACGTCCTCCTCTAGGGTTTTTAGAGCCATCTTTGTCCAAGACCCCAACAAAACTTAAAATGTATTCACATCTTGAATATAAAGATTTTTAATTAGAAGAGATATAATTTTTATTTTTCATTCTTTTTTTTAACATAAACTAAAGGATGATAGCAATAGGCTTATACAAAATTTCCATATTTTGATAAAGACAAAGGCAAAGTAAATTTGTCCCAAAAGATTCTAGAATTTAGCTAACATAGTATAATAACTTCAAACTTTGTATCAACTGCTACACTTATAGTATTGTAGATGCAAACAAACTAGCCCAAAATGAGATTACAAAAAAACATCTAAAAAGGAAATGCAAGGAAACAATAGATAAACTACATCTATAACAACTAAACAATCATTGTCCATGCCTTAATAGGTGCCTCCATTCTTGAACTGGTTGTTGTACAAAGATCTCCTAGGTTTACTAGGTTTACTGTAAACAAAGAAATTACTAACGTTGTAAACCTTTATAAATAATTAGGGTTTATGGAAGATCTGTACTAACACCCTATGGTAAATTCTATTTTATAAATACAAAAGCTTAGCAAATATTATTTCAAAAATTTTCAGAAACAAAATGTAATTCCTTTTTCAATATCAGATTCAGTCTTTTAAATAAAAAAAATTATACAATATTATCGTTTTTATTGCCATCAAAATAATCCATAACCAAAGATTATCAACTCATAATCTTTTACAAGAAACAATAATTTCTTACTTATCAAGTAAAACCTAACCCTTGAAAAACTGGATTACAATAAGACTAACTAATACACAACTGGTACATAATTTTAAAAGTGTCGCATGCCCCAATTTGCAAAACAATTTTATGTTATTGAGGAACATCATGTTATATTTTATGTTAAAGTTTGTAATTAATGACCAAGTGGGGTCAAGGATAATTTAATGTATTGCAGAATATTTTAGTAATAAATCAATAAAAGATGAGACAACAGCTTAGGGAAGCTATTAAATGAGTGTTTACTCGTCACTTGGTGGAGGAGACTGGGTTGAGAGCATATTGAGAAGTGGGAGCATCCTCAAACTACTTCTAGCTATTGCAGGTGGCAACTTCCCTATATTTGTGGTCAAGATTCCCCATGAAAGTGGAAGAGGAGCAGGTGACTCATTAAGTAAAAACTAACCCAAAAGACCTATGCATGCTAATAAAACTTCCCATTGAAGATAGCTGAGGCTGCTCATTCTGGATTTGTGATCATTCTGAGTGAATGAAGTGCACATGTGCAATTCAATGGAGGGGACTAGCTGAAGTAAGTTTGAGGGGATAAGTGTTGAAGATTGAACTTGTGCAGTTATTCTAAGTTGAAGTTCTTACTGCTGTAAGCAAGACTGAGTTACTGTTGAATACTCAGTAGAGTTGCAGAGGATCTCAAGACTACATCTCTCACCCAGTACTCTACCAGGAGGACCAGGAGACTGGCTCGGGGGTCCTGAGAAATTGCAGACTATCTTTTCTCCAGGAGTTGGTTGGGAGGAACAGCCTCCTTAAGTTGTTGTCACCTCATCTATTTGACAGGTTCTAATTGTTTTAGGTTCAGTTATTATTTTATTTACTGTTCAGAAAATTTTAAGAATTTCTCATGATTAGTATATTGTTATATTATGGTTGTTAAGGATAAAGAAAGAACATTTGTTAATACTGTGAAAGTTAATAACTAGTTAGATTAGGGTAAAGCAGTAGAGATAATGCTGAGTTATTTGATAGATAGGAAAATTACCCAAACTGTATTTTTCCACGCCTCTTACAAGGCAGTACTCTAGTACAATAGCTATGCTTAATTTAGATAAGAAGATTTCAATAACATTGAATGCAGATGTAAATGATTACCTCTATAGGTTTTTATGTAATCAAATTGCAGAATTTTAGCTATGTTTGTACTGTCTATTGAAAATATCTAAAATATCTAATTACAGGTAAAGAATAAATTTAAATAATAAGTGCTAGTATGTATAATATTTACATATTCAAAACTAGTAAAGTATATATTATAAATTTGATAAGTAAATTTAAATAAATAGTATAAGAACAGTAAAATATTTAAGCTAGGTTTAACCCACTAAACAATATTTTAGGTTATCGAATCACCTAGTTAGTCATTCATTATAACTAGGTTTACTGTAAACAAAGAAATTACTAACGTTGTAAACCTTTATAAATAATTAGGGTTTATGGAAGATCTGTACTAACACCCTATGGTAAATTCTATTTTATAAATACAAAAGCTTAGCAAATATTATTTCAAAAATTTTTAGAAACGAAATGTAATTCCTTTTTCAATATCAGATTCAGTCTTTTAAATAAAACAAATTATACAATATTATCTTTTTTATTGCTATCAAAATAATCCATAACCAAATATTATCAACTCATAATATTTTACAAGAAACAATAATTTCTTACTTATCAAGTAAAACCTAACCCTTGAAAAATTGGATTACAATAAGACTAACTAATACGCAACTGGTACATAATTTTAAACCAAACAACGATACCATAAAATTTAGTTGTAAGCTATAAAACACAAGGTTTAGGCATGCGGCCTTTTCATTTAACTGTCAAGGCATAAAAGCCTGTTTCAAAAACTACTTCTCAAGTATTGCATAACTCATAAAATTCAATTTAAAAACATTTATTTGTGCATGGCTGCTAGAGCCCTTTCCAAATCGAGAATTGTTATAAGCACAACCATTCTTTCTCCTATAAAACCCTAATCAAACTCTTCAAGAAACCACCTAGTGGCCTAACAGTACAGTCACAGCTTAGAGCCAAAATTTAAAAAAAAACTATTACTATCTATATCATTTCAGGCCGAGAAGGCTCAATTTAAAACCATGAAGTCGCGGCTGTGAAAGCCTTATCCATTCACTACAACAGCCACTAGGGCTTTTAAAAACTTGCAAAATTAAAAGAACAACAACATAACTAATAACCATGGCTGAGCCATCAACCACCACACATGGTAGTGCTTTCATTCTTCCCTATACAAATGTGTAGGAAAAACCCCAGATGTCACCAAGGCTTACCGGGGGTAACGCTCTTGCTGAAGACTGTGGGAAGATATTTTCTTCCAGCTTCAAGTTCGAGTCATGAGAAACCTGCACACAAAGAAACACGGTAGCTCTGTTAGTTTATCCTTTTTTCAAAAATAATATTAAAAAAACTTGCTATTTTTTTTAAAACTGAAAAGAAATAGGGTGTTTTACCTTAAAGCCGCACAATAGTGAAGTCATGGGAGCTACCCAAGCTGGGTTTGATGGCGCAATGGATAAGGTAAAGCCCTACATTTGGGATTGTGCAAAATGCAGGAAAAACCCCAAACGACAATTTGGTAAGGTTAAAACCACGAGGAGGAAATAAGCAAATAAAACCAGTTGCAACTCATTCCTTCAGAAATTTCTTCTCACTATGCAACAAACTTCCACAAAACCAAAACTCACGTAGAAAGAACAACAACAAGACAAGCAAACCCACAATACTCCTCTACACTAACTCTGTAAGCTTTTAAGGCATGTGTGCAAGTTTTCTACAGTGGAGAATCGACATCAATCTATGGCGGCCACGAGCTCTTAGCTCGACCTATCCACAACTCCGACAAACAAGCGCAAAATTATGGTTTGGGCATTCTATAAATGGCAGATCGAGTCAACGAGAAACCCTAAGCCCAATCATCGACCACATGTCCCCTAATTATTTTCACAATCGTGGGTTTGGAACAATAGTCGAAATTATTGATTTCCAATCTGCACAATTCATTGGCAAGGTAAAGTCAAAAGCTTATCATTGGAATGCATATTAACAATAATTGTTTTCCTTGTTATTTCGATTTCCTAGATTTAACCATAGGATAATAAAACAAGTTTTTAACTTTCTATTTCTACAAGACAAGTTGGAATAATCATATTCTAACCATGCTCTTCATAGAATCTAAAACAAATGTCTACACTTATAACAATAAGACATCAGTAATAGGGGTAATTTAATCCTGATCCCTAGAAGTACTTAACATAAATCTTGGATATGTAAAGTAATTATTTTACATTAGAAATTATTTGTTTATGTATAGTATAACTATAGCATAAGCAATTACAAGATTTCCTCTAACACCTGCTATGATAATAATACATTAAGAAATTTACAATTTATAACCATTGCAATTGAAAGTTCATTTAAAGCTAGGTGTATATACTAGAGAACTAGGTGAGAAGATATGGTTTAGAAGGTTACTAATGTAGGGTTTTAAAGTTTTAGAAAGAACTCAAACGATTATGAATAATACCTTAGACCAATCTCTTCATAAAAATATGTAGTTGGCAATACAAGTACATACAATCTATCTTCTCTTATATAAGAGTCCCATTTATAAACTAATGCCTGTTGTTGACAAAGGCAGTTTTAGTTTCAAGGAATATTTTCTAATTATTATGAAAATTCCTAATTATAGGAACCTTGGAGCAAGGGTCATTATGTAAATACCTTTAAACAAACATTTTATTTACTAGCATTTTATCCTATGCTAGTGGAGTATCATTCCTGATCTGGAATTTTACTGGAACAAACTTCTTACCTGTTAGAACCCGTAAAAGAACCATCATTCCACTGCGTTAGCTGTAAGCTAAGTAAGCCCCGATCTCATCTAATATTCTTTCCTACTTGACAAAAGAAGACAAAAACACACTTAGCATCAAATTAAGATGCAGTATTCTTTTCTCACCTTCTGAAAAACATAAACTACTATGTTTAACATTTCTAACATCATACTTTAAGATAAACTAATAACTTATACAGAATCGAAGGAAAGAAATGCTTTGATGTTATTTCTAACTGTTTAAGTATCTGCTAACAGTTATTGGTTCATTGGCATTGTCAACCTTGACATTTTATGTTACATGAAAATTTTTAAATTTTTGCAAATTTTTGGGTTATTACAAGAAGTGTAGTAAGAGATCTATCTCATGGCTTCTGGGATCCCTCCTACACAGTCATAAACCACTTGCAACATATGCTTGAAATCGTTGAAGTCGAGCCTCAATCCACTATATAGATCTCTCCATGTTAGCATCTTCATTATATGTTGGTTGTAAGGAAGAGGGTCTACTTCTATTGTTGTCTTGAAGATGACGTTTCCATCTTGAAGGAAGCTCCCACACCCATAAGAAGGAGCCCGAAAATATAAGATTACACCTTCTAAATATTTCTAGACAAAGTTATCCACAACTTTATTGTCTACACTATTAAGAAAATAGTGGCCCTTACGCACATGGAGGCTTCAGTTCAAACTTACTTTGCTAAAGAGGGAAATAACTTGCCATCGTGTAGAGGATAAGTGTCATGTACTAGAAACAAAGGTTCATCCCTGAAGTGAAATGAAGTAGGAGCCTTCTCCTTCGAACCACAACTCATATTCTTCTCCTTTGACTCAGAATATTGTCCACCTAAAATGAAATCTTCATCAATTTCCTAGGAAAAAACACCCTCACCAGCCTTATTTCAAAGTACAAATACTTGTGTGCTCTTGTGCAAGCTCAGGTAGGAATGAATGGGTTGACAGAGTTGCATGAGAAAGCAATTAAAAACCCTCAGTAATGAGTGCTCTTATCCAAGGCCACATGCCCTTGCTTTGCATGCCTCTCACCACCTATGATACTTATAGGATGCCAAACTAAGAAAGCCACCATTTCTAAAGAATTCATAAGATTAAAATTACCACCTTGAAAATTACCAACCTTCTTCATATTAAAGGGTTTTAAGGAATCCACTTCCTTTGAGGTGCTTTCCTGTAGAAGGAGCAAGTCGATAAGTCGACTTGAACGAGAGCCGACTTAGTCGTTCAGCCGACTAAGTCGATGGGCTGACTTAGTCGATCAGCCGACTAAATCGATCAGTCGACTAAAAGCTAGAGATTAGATCGACCACCTAAGGTCATGTCGGTTCACCGAACCAACAGGTAGTTATTTTGTAACTGTTCTGTAATCATATATATTAGGCTATTGATCCAGATGAGAACTCAGTTCAGTTCTCTGTGTTGTATGGACTCAATTATATAATATAATCTGTTTATTCACCTATATGTTCTTATCTCTTGTCTCTGTGATATATTTATATATGTTCTAGTGTGTATTATTGGTAACCTTATGTGATCCATGCGATTACAACATTGGTTCCGTTGCCGGTAGTACACGACTGGAATGTATGCAAACAGATGATACCAGAGCAGGAGATTAAGGACTAGTGGGAACATAAAGTTGCAAACTATTTGCAGAATTACGCGCAAAGGAACAGACTAACAGTCGCACAAGCAAAAGAAATATTTTTCACAGAGACGCATGAAAAGTTTGTCGAATCGGTGCCCCAACTTTTGAAGAAATTCCTGGATGAGAAAGCCGAACAGGATTAAAGAACAACAATTGCTGGAAAAACTGATCCACGGAGGTAGAACAAACTTGTCAGAGTGGTTTGAGAAAATCATCGACGACTTCTATGAGGAGCAAATAGTCGAAGACAGAACTTCGGTCGAGACAGTCAAAGAGAAATTTTACATAGATCTCATCGAACAATTTTTACGCTCCCTACCGACCTTACTTTTTCAAATTCTTGATCGAGAAAGGAGCAGGACATATCGTCGAACCTCTTCCATCACTTCACGAACTGCCATCAAACTCTAACTGGGCGGAGAAGCAGAGGAAGTGGGAAAAGTTCATTGCAGAAAGGGAGTGGGAATACTTCCTAAGCAAATAGACTAAACTATCCGAGCTTTCTAAAAAGCGTCGGGTAGGCTATGGGGGGGTAGTTAGTCATATGTCGAGATAGAGTATAGTGGATCCTAGTCAACTAGAAGTAGATACCAGTCACCAGTAATGAGAAGTCGACTAAAAGGGAACCTAAGAGAATAGTATCATACGAAGGTATGTTGGACATTTAGAAAATAGAAAGAGAAGAGAGACACCAGAGAAGGGAAGCAAGACAAGAAAGAGCCTTAGAGCTGCATAGAGGAAGGAACCCTAGGGAGAACGACTGGGAAGAGAGTCCGCTAGAGTCAGGTCATGACCGACACGCAGAAGGCGTGGAGCAAGAAGCGTCCCCTAAGGAGGAAGAATTGTGGATAGAGCAGCCAGAAGCTCTCCAATTAAGAGCTCCCAATGAAGGAACAACCCTCTCTCCATTGAATCCACATACTCAAATACAGACTATTGTCGAAGACGACCTCTGATTAGGAGCTGGTGACTTTAGTATATGGAGTCGACTAGGCGATGACACGTATATTGGACGACACCTCATTATACGTCGACCAGAGGAAGGGAATTGGGTGACCTTTCAAGCGGCACCCTCCAACCTAAGTATCCACTTGCTCTTACCGACACATGAAGGAGCGCCCCCCCCCCCCCCACCAAATATAGCTTTAGAAGAAACAAAACATTCAGAACTGCGGTCAAATAGTTGTAGTGGACCATTAACAGCAGAAGTCGACATCAAATGACTGCAAGTCAACGAAGAATCGACAACCGACGAAAACGAAAGTTCTGTTGACCAGAGTTTCGCAGAGACGAAAACACCAATAACCCCACCACCCTTATCACCACCCCCACCTCCACCACCGCCACCTCCTGAGAGCAGTGACAGTGATTCAAACATGGGTCACAGATCGGCTCACATTCCTCTTTATGAGGGAGATGAGGACCCCAGATGACATTGGTTTGTCTACGAGTCGACTTGGGAAGCCAACCAAGTTACAGACGAGGATAGACAAATGGCACAGTTCGTAGGTGCCTTAAGGAAAAGGGAATTGACGTGGTATATGACCTTTTCGGAAAGACAACCCAGAGCAACAAAAGCCGATATTAAGGCGCAATTCTTGTCATTTTTCAAAACCCCAGATGCTAAGCACCTGGCCGCGAAAAAACTCAAAACCACATCACAAAAGCCAGGGGAGACTGTCCGTCACTATGATAAACGTTGGAAAGACCTACTAAGCCAGCTAGATTATGTTATAGATGAACAGTTACTAATCCAATGGTTTCTTGCAGGGCTATCTCAGAAAGTACGTCGACACATCAATCTGGAGACATTCAAAACTTACGAAGATGCGCTAACGAAAGCTCTTCAGGTGGAGATGGACGAAGACATACCTGCTTACCCCATGGACCACAGATTGGAAGAACAACTCGAGAACGTACAGAAGTCTCTGAAGGAACTAAGCCTCAAGAATCAGGAGATCTGGTGCACCAAATGCTCAACATTTGGCCATTCAAAAGATAACTGTCGACAAGAATATATCCGACAAGACATTCGATTCGTACAAACCAAGTCCTTTTGTGACATTTTCCAGGAGCACGGAGATCACTCGACGAAATATTTCCTGTTCAATATGAAGAATGGCAAGGCCTCCTGGTGTGCCATTTGCGAGACCAAAAGTCATAACATGGCCGACTGTCAGTTAAACCTGAAGAACCGACAGAACTATCAGGTGGTCTACCAAACAAATGTAGTGGCACAACATAACGAGCAAAACAATCTAGCAAACGATTCAAACGGTCAACGATATGAGCGCTGGTATGACAATCAACACCCAGGTTACGGAGGAAGAGGTCGATTCCCTGGGAATCGCGACAACCGACCGCGTCGACCCGTCCAGTGCTTCACCTATTATAAAGAGGGCCATCGGTACGCAGACTGTCCATACAAGGACAAAACTGATCTCTAATTCTGTACTCACTATGGGGTAGGGGATCACTCACTAGAGGATTTCCCTACCATGTTAGAAAAAATTAATATGAAAAAAAATGTTAATGTCTTGTCCTGTGTGCAAAAAAATGATGTATTAACTACAAAAAATTTACATATTGTAACTCAACAAGGAACAAAAATAGGAGCTGATAACCCTCGAATCAGTAAAATAAAAGAAAAAAATGTCTATCCTGACCCACTGAAGGAAAAACAAATATATAAGGAAGCAACTAATGTATTCAAAGAAATTGCACGACAAGAAAACATTCAGAACAGTCTACCTAACACAATAAATTAATTAATCCAGCTCGTTCAAACAGACAATGCAGTATTCCAGTTTATCAATTTGCTGTATGAAATAAAAGGTACCGATCCTCAAAAACAAACAAAGAACATCTGCAACTTAAATAAAAAAGACAAAATTGATGCCGACCCACTTGTCGACCTGGAAATTGAAAGTTATCACGTCCAACAAGTAGTGCTCGACTTCGGCTCACAAGTAAACATCATGACTCATGATACTTGGGAACAAATGGGCAGACCTTGACTCCACGAGTCAGGCATATACCTAAAACTAGCCGACCAAGGCTTAATTGAACCCATTGGAGTCTGGAAAAACGTCGACACGACTATAAAAGGAATTTCGACCAAGGTCGATTTCGAAATCATCGACCCTAAAGAGGGATCTCGTTCTTTCCCAGCGCTAGTCGGTCGACCTTGGGGTAGAAAGATGAAAGCATCCATATCCCTGGATAAGGAACGCATCAAGTTAAAAGGAAATGGACAAAAGGTCATTGTACCCATTCATCCATCTCAAGGGGAACCTTGGATTGAACCTATTGATGAAGAAGTCGATGTCCGACAACTCTACCAAATCCACAACAATGTAGACTACCCAAAACCAAATATCGATGGAGAACTTTACTTGGGTAACCAAGACTCAGTTGGTTATAATTTTGACGCCGAATTGTACGATTGGGAGATCGAGAAATACAAAACACAAGCAAGAGGGTGCTGGACTATACAAAAAGTACAGAAAAAGCCCACCCAACAGTGCTTCATATTATCCATTGTCCCAAAAATCTTTGAAAAGAAAATTAGGGAACACCCTACCTTACAACCGACCAACCTGAATACCACACAACTACCAAGGTATAAGGAAAGGGAATCACCAGTCATGCATGTCGAACAAGTCTCCAAAAATATTGGTGAACATGGCCAACTTCAAATCCTAGTTGAAACTTTTACAGAACAAGCTGCTAGATGGTGGGATACCCATCAGACAAGACTACAGACCTGGACAACTGCTTCGACTTACTTTGTTGAAAAGTTTGGAGGAAAGAAATTAACCCAACAAACTCAGATCCCTATATTCACCCAAGGACAGAACCCAGAAGATCATATCAAAACCTATGAAAAGGAGTGGAGAAGACTTGGATACAAGGATGAACGAGCATGGCCACACTTGTTCCCATCAACCCTAGCCGACTTACCAAACAAATGGTATAAGATGGAAGAAGCTATAGGTGAAACCTTCTTATGGCACGAACTCAGGGAAATTTTTATTAAAGATTTCAACTTTATACCTCAAAATGGAAATTTGGTCGAAACAGTAAAACAAATTAAAAAATTTATCCAGCCGACCAAAAATAAACCCTTACCAGATCACCGACAGATAAGGGAATGTAACAAAGTACAAACAAAGCTAAAGCCTCAGTCGACAAGATTACAATTAGAAAACGAAAATACAAAAGGAAAAAGCTTCAGATGGAAGACCAACCATGTTGAAACAACAAAACCTATTTACACCATCCTGAAAGTCGAAACGACAGACAAAACGGATACCGACAGAATGACTGCAGCTGACTTTCCTGCCACATTCTCATAGTTCAAAGAAGGAAGTCAAATGATCAATGAAGCCAAAGCACCAGAGTGGCTAGATGCCAAGGTCAAAACTAAAGAATTTGACATCTCAAATGATGATCGACCAAAAATGGCAAAGATTGGAGACTACTAGAGTGAACAACAGACCACAGAAATAGTGAACTTACTAAGGGAATTCCAATATGTGTTTGCTAGAGATTACAAAGACCTAAAAGGCTTAGTTCACGAAATGGAAGAAATGAAAATTGATACTAAACTTGATGTTCGACCTGTGAAGAAAAGACCTTATAAGCTAGCTCACAAATATAAGGAGATAGTCAAAAAGTAAATTGATAACATGTTAGCAACATGCATCATCTACCCTATTGACCAATCAGAATGGGCAAGTCCAATGGTGGTACAACCTAAGAAACATGACCCGACCAAATTGAGAATTTGTGTCGACTTCAGGGAACTAAACAAAGTAACACAGACAGACCCATTTACAACACCTTATGCAGATGAAATCTTGAATGAAGTCGCAGGACATGAATGCTACTCATTTACAGATGGATTCTCAGGCTATAACCAAGTACCAATAGCTAAGGAGGACCAGAAGAAGACAACCTTTGTGTGTGAATTTGGCTCCTTTGCTTACAAAGTTATGCCTTTTGGATTAAAGAATGCACCTGCAGTGTTCTCTCGAATCATGGTTAAAACTTTTCAAGAATACATTTACAAGACCATGGCAATATACTTTGATGACTAGACAATATACTCCATGCTCAAAGATCATTGCAAATGACTCCGACTTATGCTGGAGAGATGTCGACAGATTCAACTCTCCCTAAATATCAAGAAATGTATATTTGTGACCCCCATAGGAATATTATTAGGGCACATTGTCTGTAAGGAAGGTATTAAGGTCGACTTTGCAAAATTAAAATTATCCTCGACCTAAAACCACTAGTAAACCCCAAACAAGTCAGGGTGTTACTTGGCCACATAGGCTATTACAGAAAATTCATAAGATATTATTCAAATATGAACTATCCTCTTGAAGAACTACTAAGGGAAGATCAAGAGATTAACTGGACAAAGGAATACCACATATCATTCAAAAAATTAAAAAGAAAACTAGTCGAAGTTCCCATCCTAAAGTTTCCAAACTAGTCGATCAAATTCCATGTTCACATTAATGCATCAGGCCTAGCAATAGGAGCAATCCTAACTCAACCAGGAGATGATGGAATGGATTATCCCATAGTTTACAGCAGCAGAAAATTAAACAAGGCCGAAAGAAACTATTCAACCACAGAATGAGAAGCCCCAGGTATGGTCTTTGCCCTCCAAAAGTATCGACATTACCTCTTAGCTAACCCGTTTATATTCTATACCGACCATTAGGCCCTGAAGTATCTTGTCAATAAACCACTCCATCATGGAAGGATTTGTCAAGAATTTGAGTTTGAAGTCATTGTCCGACCAGGCAAGTTAAATGTTGGTCCCGACCATTTATCTCGAATCGACACAGGAGAAGAACCGACAGGAGTCGACGATGACTTACCTGATGCACATTTATTTCGGATAGAAGTAGTCCCAGCAGAACTAGAAGAAATAACTCAGTTCTTAGAAGATGGACATGCACCAGAAGGTATGAGCACCAAGAAAAAGCAGATCTTAGCTATGAAGGTTGCACCATACAGTCTCATCAATGGATTTTTATACAAAATGGGATTAGATGATATCCTCAGAAGATGTGTATTAGAACATGAACAAGACCACATTCCCCATGAAGCACACTATGGACCTGCGGGAGGACATTTTCAAGTGGACACAACTGCAAAGAAAATCCAACAGTCAGGATTATGGTGGCCAACACTCCATAGAGATTGCAAAAGTTTTGTTAGTCGATGTGATAGATGTCAACGAATAGGTCGACCCCTTCCTCATACATAAATTCCCTTGATATCAGTAAACCCCAATCTCACATTTGAAATCTAGGCCATAGACTTCATAGGACCATTTCCTATACCAGCAAAAAGGTCAGGTGCAAGGTATATCATTATTGCAGTAGAATATGTTACTAAATGGGCAGAAGCTGAACCAGTGGATACATGTTCTAGTGAGATAGCTACTAAGTTTATCTATGAGAATATTATCACTAGATTTGGATGTCCATTAACCCTGATTAGCGACCAGGGGACACACTTTATCAACAAAACTACCAAAACCTTAACCGACCAATTCCAAATCGACCACCGTCGGAGTATAGCATATCATCCTCAGTCGAATGGAGCAATTGAAGCATTCAATAAAACATTAACAAGAGGATTAACCAAAATATGTAATGCTGATAAGGACAACTGGGATGAGAAAATACATACAGTCTTATGGGCATATAGAACAGCCTATAAACGATCGACCGACCAAACTCCTTTTCGACTAGTCTATGGACAAGAAGCAGTAATTCCACTACACTTCCGACAACACACACCTATTATTGCAAAAATACTACATGTCGATGTCGAACAAGGAAAGAAGGACTGACTATTTCAACTCAATAAGATGGAAGAACACATACTCATGGCTATACAACACCAAGAAATCTAGAAGCAACAACAGAAAGCATGGCACGACCGAAACATCAAGAAAAAAAACCTGTCGGTCGGAGACCTTGCTTTACTATACAATAGTCGGGTCAAAGGAAAACCTAAGAAACTCCACACAGAATGGATGGGACCTTACGTTGTCGAAGAAATACATCCCAATGGATAAGTCAGACTAAGGACCTTATAGGGCATGGTATTTCGGAAGCTCGTTAATGGAGCCCGACTAAAACGCTACAAAAAATAAAACCTAAAACAAACAAAAAAACAAAAAAAAATCATATAACGACCATAAACCGTCAACCAAATTCCATAAAAAACTAAAAAAAAATTCCAAAAACAAAATAATACCCTACAAACAGAAAACCATGACAGGAAATCACCACCTCGACACCTGCCATCATGACCATCGACCTAGCACCATCGACCACTTTCATCGACTGACTACTTTCGTCGACCATTCTTATCACCGACATCAACTGACGACTTTGATAGTCCCATCGCGCATTCATCACATCGAGCGCCGAAAGCAATTCACCATTAACACACACTCACGTACTCCAGCTGGAACATCACGTCTGCTATTATTACACCCATCGCCCCACACATCCACCACATTGCCTATAAATACAGGATCACTGAAGGTTCATTCACCGCAACCTATACAGGCAGAGCATCAGAGCATCCAGTTGACCAAAAGCCAAGAAACCCTTAGTGACACCGACCACCAAACCGACACAATGGCCCCTAAACAAACCAAAGCCTCAACCAAGGCCAAGGAGATACAGGCTACAGATACACCTTTAGTCTGCATACTGAAAAACATCAAAAATGCCAAAGTGCAAGAAAGGTCATGGCAAAAGCTATGGACCAAAATACAAGAATGGGCCTTTGCTGACAAAAAGATGACTCAAGCAGCAGAAAAAGTCAGACGCAACACTCTCTTTGGCTATGCCAATGCACCACTGATGGCCAGCTTTGGTAGCATGAAGGAAGCCACTGTCAAATTCATAATCAGTCTGTATCATAATGGTCGATTCTACTTCGACGAGCTAGTTGACATCTCTGGAGATGTCATCTCCAAGCTGACCGGTCTCTCTAATAAAGAAGACCCCGTACCAGTCAATCAAAGAAGAATTGGTCGAAGAGCTCACTAGGTCACCTTCCAGTAAAAACTCCAAGGGGTTGATGATTAGCCAAATCACAACCCGGATGCCACAGATTGTGGCCAAAATCATTGCCATAACACTCACTCTAGTAGGTTGAGGTAGCGACCTTAAGTTAGAAATGCTAGAAGCCGTCGACACCATTGCCACCGACGGATGAATATACAAATGGGGTGATTATGTCGTCAACATGGTGAAGACCATTTGTGAGTGATGTTAAGAAACGGGGGGAATCATCAAGTTCCCCTCCCTCATCTTATGGATTTGCATGTATCACATCTTCCCAGAAGGGAGCCCAGTCTTTCGGGAACCATCGAAGTTCGACATGTGGAGGTTTAAACCCTTCTCCCAGAAAGGAACCTTGCATGAACTAGAGCGCAGGAAAGTATTTCTGGACAACTGGTTCCAACAACTCAAAGTCCGCACGACTAGATGGAGGGTGCCTCAAAACATCCAACAAAATCTACCAGCGAATTCCCACATCCAGCTAGAGCTCGACCATACCTCGGTGTGGTATATGCAGGGCGACAATTCCAACGCCAAAGCCCTCGACTACTATCTAGCTGTCGACCAGATCTTTCGGGAACTGTCTTGACAGGCCAAGACAAAAATACCAGTACCAACAGCAGCAAAACAGATCGACTTCTTGATCGAAGAGCCACTCACGGACCAGGAAAAAGAGGAGGACTATGAGCTCAACCTCTACATCAGCACATTTGTGTCAGAAGAGACACTGGTCGAACACATCGGTCGACTGCAGATAACTATCAAACCTCCGACCGCCAATAGAACAGAACCCCAGACCGCAAAGATGCAGCCACAACCGCAAATAACTCCTCTGGCTACAGAAAGTGTCGTCCCGATTCAGGCACCGACAAGCGAGACAGAACCCGAAAACCCTGAGTATGCTGTTACAAAAGGCATTATTCGAAAACTCGCAAAAGAAATAGCAGCAGCCAGGAAGAAAATAAAAATATAAGAACAACAACAAGGTAAAGGTAAGTGCAAGCTTATCGTTGCCAAATCATCAGAGGACAAGGATGAACTGGCAGCCATGGCCCTCGACATCATAGAGGATGCCGCTGGAAATAAAGTGCCGGTCAAAACCCAGTTCCAGCACTTTGTCGACGCAAGAGCACAAGCAGGTCGACCGAAGAAAGCAAAGACCACGACGATGCCTGAAAACGTCATCGATCTTGTGTCGATGCCTCCACCCCCATCCCCGACAAAAATAACCAAGGAGCAAGCACCGGCACCACAGTCAATCAAGCCCCTCGACTTATACAAAAGTGCGATGCCGGAGGCGATAAAAACAAAATTCGACAGAGATAGCGACTTGCAAGCTTTCTTTGAGAAACTGCCTACGATTTTCACGTCGGCTCAGAAAATTGCCACACAAGCACCTATCTTCATGTCTGGAGGACAGCAATCAGAACAGGGCCCTCAGTCCCCAATCATTGCAACCATCTCGTCGATTTTCGAAAGAAATCCCGACAAGGAAGCCCAAGTGACTGCACGTCGGTCCTCAATTATTGCACCAACCGACCCTGTACCCCAAGCCAACCTCCCAGCCACTGCACCAACTGAAGAAGAAGAGACCGAGGAAGACATAACTCGACAAATCAACCAAATGTTCTCCGACGTCGACTCGCCCCCTCAACCCGACAAACCACCATCTCCACCACCACCACCACCCCCTGAATCAGAGAAAGACCCACCACAACCAACTGCATCCACACAACCAGAGGTGGTAGTCACCCCACCTCCCCAACCAGAGAAACCATCGACTTCTATCCCACAAACCAAAGACCCCGCCTCAACGGTTGCAGCTACACAAGAGGCAGACAAAGAAAAGCATAAGAAGAGGACAGAGAAATAGAAAAAGGAGCATCATGGAAAGACTCCCAGACTTCAAATTAGCTTGAAAGATGCAACCTCCTTGACCGACACAGAGATGGGCCAACTCCTCAAAACCCTAGCAAAAGAAGCAAAGACAAGGAGTGAATGAAGAAATAAAGAACTCAAAGACAAAAATGCAGAACAGGTCGAGTTCCTCGACAAATGCAAGAATTTAGCCCAGTAAGTCATGTCGGGCCCCATACAGATCGACACAGATAGACCGCTTGAAAGAGCGTATCAGCTATTTGAGAGCATGGTGTCGACCCTCCAAGCGCACATTCAAGAAACCAAGGAGGAGCAAAAAGAGGAAATTGCCCGACTTCTCATGGCATAGCACACTACATTTTCTGAAGCATATAAAGTACTGCAAGATCATATGGAGGAGTCTATCGTAACTGAAGAAGTATTAAGAGAATGGCCTACTCACTACAAGAAAGTTTATCAACAAACTCGACAAACTCGGCAAGGGATCCAGGCACTGGAGAGCAGAAAGACAACTGAGGAAGCACTTAGAATGACAATAGAAGACTAGATAGTGCTTGAAACCGCCAAACTACAGAAACTGGAAAGGGAAGCACATCAGTGGGTGCAACAAGCCCTCACTAACTTAGAGAAAGTCGACATCATCTGTCCGCAGATGAAACGACTTATCGAAACTGCAGAGGAGAAGGACCAGTTTATGGGTCCCGAAATGGAGAGGATAGCTGAAGTCTCCATCGCAGAAAAGATGTCGATCCTGTCAGGCCTAACCACACTCACCATCGACATCTAGAAAGTTTTGCAGAGTTGGACAGATTTCCAACACCACCTCGCCATCACAACCCCAACCATTGTAGAAGTCTATGTACAGAAACGACCGACCATCAGACTTCACAGCCCACCGCAATAAATATTAAAGGCTAGCAAGAATTTTGTACCTCCCTGTTTCTTCGGGATGAAGAAACGTTTTGTTCGTGGGGGAGATGTAGAAGGAGCAAGTCGATAAGTCAACTTGAATGAGAGCCGACTTAGTCATTCAGCCGACTAAGTCGATGGGCCGACTTAATTGATCAGTCGACTAAATCGGCCGATCGACTAAAAGCTAGAGATTAGGTCGACCACCTAAGGTCGTGTCGGTTCACCGAACCGACAGGTAGTTATTTTGTAACTGTTATGTAATCATATATATTAGGCTGTTGAGCCGTATGAGAACTCAGTTCAGTTCTCTGTGTTGTATGGACTCAATTATATAATATAATCTATTTATTCACTTATCTGTTCTTATCTCTTGTCTCTGTGATATATTTATATATGTTTTAGTGTGTATTATTGGTAGCCTTATGTGATCTGTGAGATTACAACATTCCCCATCATACACAATCATTTGTTTGGATAGTTTCACACCTTGGTTAGCCAAAGAACCAACCATTTCATTATTGTTTTGTCTTATATGAAAGTGATAAATGTTGCTATTGGATTTTATAAGGCTCAAGGTTCTTTGTTGCAATCATCCCAATGATGCATCTTTCCTTTTCACATTTCTTCGCATTTTGTGGATGACAATCATATAGTCTCAAAAAATGTGGACCATTGGGAGGTTGAGGGATGCAATGATATTGACCCCTTGATTTGTGCACAATCCATTCTATCTGAGTGTGGAACAATTTATCTACTTTAAAGCCTTACATATTTTCCTAGCCAAAAAACATAAAAACCTTGCTCAAAACAAGTTTACAAAGAGTTGGGATCCCTGTGAGTCTCCAACATGTCTTGCTATCCTTTGTTCGATCCTCGAGAGCTTCAAATATCCACGGTTACAATGGCGACTTGATGCACAGAGTCCCCTTTCATTGCCCTTGAGCCTGCATTGACCATGAACCTTGATTGTTTCCCTACCATTTCTTAATGAGCATCAGATGAGAGTGTTAGTTGCTCTAGTTGAACATCCTAAACATGAACCTAAGCCTCTAAATCATCAAAGAGGACCTCCAACTGTGCAACATGCCAATTTAGCTGCTCAAGCACCGCTATTACTCCCTCACTCCTTGAATTTAGGGTGTGCAACATCACCTTTATCTTCCTAACTTCGTTCTTCACCTCCCACATGTCCATGTCCCAGGTTTCCTTTCCTCCCAAAGGACACGAGCCCAACACTAGTTCACATATTATGTTAAAGAGAAACCTCGGCTCTCTCGGCAGGGAAGTAGAGGGAATCCAAAAAATGAACACCCAACTAGACCATACAACTGGAGGAGCAACCGTGGTCCGCTACCACACATAACTAGCGAAAGCTAGGAAACCAAACCAAATAATCATAGGAACACTCACTTACCAACATCACCTTGATGTGAGTTTAATGCCGCTACTGTAGAGAACCTTCAACTTGAATTATCCCACAAATAGGGCATGACCCATATATTTGCAAATCCAATCTGACGAAATATTAAGAGAACTATTTTGGGAGGGTTCTCGCATGTGGGGAGTTAAATGATTCTCCCATGTGGGGAGTTAAATGAAGCTTACCCCGTACTTAGAAAACTTATGCCACCCTTGGTGTCACACATGCAAATGGGACTAACATGATTTACAATTAAACCTTAATAAAAATTCTAGGGGATCCACTCACGCCATGGGTGGCCCCCATGTTTAATAATGAATCCACATTCTAGGCTAACAAAGCTATTGGTGAGTGAGTCAACCATGGATTTATTGTGATGCCGAACATGCAAAAAGTCAGTCCTTTAATTTTATCCAATAGATTGCAAATTCTTTGTTGAAGCACGCCCACTTGCATGCCCTTTGCATTGTGTCAGCTTCTTACTTGAGATGTGACAAAAAGGAAGTCTCCAAGGATGACGACCTTCTAAATGCCAAGTGAGACAAGGCATACCTCTATGTCTGATTGTTTGTCGTTAATCCCATGCCCCATTCATAGGTTACTATTGTTGTTTCTTCAAGATTTAAGAGGATCCTCCTGCTCTTGCCACCCCTATCTATTTGAAATCCCTTTACAAATTGTTTAAAGAAAAAATAACCAAGGCTCACTTGGAGTAAATTGCTAATCCTATATATTTTAAGGATTCAACAACAAGTTTCCCATCATTTACTCCTTATGTGCATGTCGTGTTTCACAATATTCCCCTTATAAGACTTGAACCATGTCCTTTGTACAATATGGCTTGTTAACAATTCCCTTATGCGACATTGAAGTAAATAAATAGTGAATTTGGTAATTCATTCATTTACTCTAGGTGTTTTTTGGTGGCATGAGAAATATGTAACATGCCAAACTTAATTTTTGAAGTTGGAGGTTATTGTAGTGGTTAAACTTTAGGTGTAGATTTAAGTTTATGTATCCCACACTTAATGATTTCAAACTACCCCTAGCAACCCGATCTACAAATCCCTCCATGCTTGCTATTACAATTGATGATAATTGAGAATAGTTTTTGTTTTTATAACAAGTATGGGTTTATGTTTAGATAATTTGTTTTTGAATTGATATGATATTAAGTTTCGAGTTCCAACGCTGATATGGATTATCAATTTAAAGGAGTTTCAAATCTATGATTTGAAAAAAATATAAGTTACAACTTAAGAATAAGGTTTTCAAGTTTTTGTTGTTTGTGAAATATCCATAATTTATGAAATCCCCAAAACTCCAAAACTCTTTATTTTTAGAGGTTCATTCTATTTACTATTTATACAATTCCTCTTTGTAGTGATGCTTAGCCTTTAGATTTGAATCACAAGCTAGGTATTCAAACAATATAAATGAAGAAAAACAAATACAAGACATAATAAAAAAGAGTATTTAAACAACATATGGTTTGGACTTTTCTTGACTATCATCACTAGAATTCAACTATATAATCTTTGGTCAATTTGTAATTTTTCATAGTTGAAATTGCATTTTCAAATGCATAAAGGGATTAAATACCCTCAAATACTCATATTGTACATGGATCGTTCAATCTCAACATTAATATTTGCATTTTCAACAACTCTTTTAAAAAATTAACTATATTTTTGGCAAAAATGATTAAAAAAAAGTGGTTGGAAAAGGTCCAAATGTTTAGATTACTTGAAAAAAATGATTTATGTGAAATATACCCTCGTAATAATGATTAATTAGAAGAAAAGAAAATGTTCATTTGCCTTCTAAAGTAGGACACCTCCATAGGCTCCTAACTTTAGAAACATGTATTTAATAGCAAGAAACTTAGATAATAGTCTAAAAACCCTATGGTTTGGACTTTTTTGATCATTTTTTTTTGGACAATACACGTGTAATAAGGGTATTTGAAGGGCTGAATCCATGTGTGAGTAAAAAATGAAATTCCAATAATGAGAAAATAAGATTTGACCAAAACACTATATCATTGGTAATTAGGTCCAAAACTTAAAAAGTTTAGACTAATTCAAACCTAAGTACTTGTGATCTCATCCTTAGTAAGCACCAACTACCTACTAAATTTTATTTAATAAAGATAACATTATTATATTTAATAACTATTCAATTACCTTTTAATAATTTTTATTTACAAAAATGACATGGTAATCCATAACTTAAGAAAGTTTAAACTACTTCAAACCTAAGTACTTGTGCTCCCATCATTAATAAGTACCAACTACCTAATGGAGCTTATTTAATAAAGATAACGTTTTTATATTGAATAACCACCCACTTACTTCACGTAAGGTAAAATGACTTAAAAAATATTATGACTCTTACAATTATAATCAATTTATACTTTTAAATTTGAACGTATTTATGGTGATTATAAAGTTCAATATTAATTGGTAATAAAAATAGTTAGTTTAGACTTTTTTTGCTATCATTAAAATTTGGTTATACAATTTTTGGTCAAATTGCAATTTTCAACTATTTAAATAGTATTTTAAATGCATAGATAAATTCAACGTCATTAAATATTTCCATTTCTCATTATTGAACAATTTCAACAATTTATATTTACAATGTGAATGATTCTTCTCAACTTTTTTAACACAATTTTGAACAAAATTGATAAAAAAACTAAAAAATCCAAAAATATTTAAATTTCAAAAAATTAATCACTCAAAAGTTAATAAGTTTAGGTAACTAAAACGGTTAATAAATTTAATTAGTAAATTAATTTCAGTGATTTAGTCCATTAAATAAATTATAATTTTTAAAAACAAAAAAATATATTGCAACTCCTTTTAGTTCTATTCATTGCTATGTAGTCAATATGCAGTTGAAATATTCCATGGTTAGTAAATACCCTTTGGCACGGAAGGTAGTGGGCAATTTCTTGACCACAACTAATCTTAGTTGGACGCCTAAAAGATGCTTCTTCAAGTTTCTATTCTAGAATAAATTAATAATATAATTTATGTTTTTTAAGCTATTACACTTGGGACTCTTTTTTCACACGGATTACACTTGGGACTCACAAGGCACATGCTTCCAAATTCTTTCTCCATGTGTTATATAATCTTTAACCGGAGTAGATGGTTTCATTCTGAGTTGTTGTCCAAGGAGGTGGTTATTTCATTGTGAGCAGCCGTTTTTCATCGATATTTTCTGAGAGGGTCGTGGTTTCGAGTCCTGCGGAGACAGCAGCAGCTGGTTTGAAAGCAAAACGATGTGTGGAGGTGCTATCATCTCGGATTTTATTCCCGCCAGTCGATCTCGGCGTGTATCTGCTAGGGATTTATGGCCGGATTTTGACACGTTCGCTGAGTTCATCAACGGCGGAGCCGTGCCGGAATCCTTCAATAAGTCCGCCAGCTTCGATGACGGTGTCCCAGAGTTCGACGGGGAATACAAGCAGAAGAATAAACCCAGGAAGGATTTTGCCAAGTCCAAGCAGGGATTTTCTTCAGGTAAGTTCTGAATGTTATCTATTTGTTTGTGTTTCAGATTTTGCTGTTGTTTCCCGGGGCTCTGTTTTTGTTATTTTGACTTTGGTTGGGGTTTAAAGGTAGTGAAAGTGAGACGATTCCTCCTTTGAAGGATTTCAAAGTGCCCGCAGCCAAGAGCACCGGGAGGAAGAGGAAGAATGTGTACAGAGGCATCAGACAGCGTCCATGGGGAAAATGGGCTGCTGAGATTCGAGATCCCAGAAAGGGCGTTAGGGTTTGGCTTGGAACGTTCAATACGGCGGAGGAGGCCGCCAGGGCCTATGATGCAGAGGCCAAAAAGATCCGAGGTAAGAAAGCCAAGCTTAACTTTGCTGATGATTCGTTTGCTGCTAAAGCGGACATTAGCATGAAAGTGTCAGGGAAGAAAGTAAAGTCATGTGCAAAAAACATTGATTTATTATTAGAGGGCTTAAATGTAAACAGTAAGGTAAAACCCTCATATTCAGCAAATCCTGATTTATTAGAGGGTTACAATATAAACAGGGAAGTAAAACTCTCTCTGAAGGATGTATGCAGATCAGATCTGCCAATCTATGGCCACAATGATATGGAGTACGGGGACTTCGAGTTCTTAAAACCTGCTGCTTCAGTTCAAGGCAATTCAAATGTATCCGCAGGCCAATCTTCTGAGAATAGCAATTTAAGCCAAACCTTGCAGAAATCGTGTTCTTGTGAAATTTGTAGTCACAACTATTCAGAGGCAAGCAATTTAATGCCCACTGCTTATGGCGATGCCGTAAATTTTGAACAGGTAAACTCTTCTAATCCAGCAGGTTATTTTGATTCTGATCATAGCAGCATGTCAGTTGACGGGGCACATATCCCATGGGCTCATGAGACGAAAACCCCAGAAATTACATCTGTATATGACGACGCAAATGAGTCTACCTTTGTGGACATTAAACCCCCTGTCGTCGGTGCTATTAAAGACGGATCTGTGGATACACCTATTGAGGTCGACGGTGGGACAGGTGAATGCTACAAAACAAAGGATGACATCGTGCAGCTTGAGTTTTCCGAAGAATTGTCTGCTCTGGAATCATATCTTGGGTTGGCAGTGGGTTCTAATCTTAAAGCAACTGCAGATCAATCAATGGATGATGCGGGTCAGGTTGAGGGCTCTTTTTCAGACGAGCAGCGTTCCCTGGAACAATGGATCTATGGCGATCTGTCAATTTCAGGTTTAGCTTTTCCAAGTAGTCTTGGTTCCCCCTTCTAAGGCGTAGTATAAAGTCATAACAAACAAGCTGACTGGTGGCTTGAGTTTTGTGGGATGTTGCAGGCCTTAAATATTGCCTGTAGAACTCGTTTTGCACTTTCTGTTCATGTTTTATAATTTCTATTTCTATTTCAAAGCCCCTCTTCCAAGGGCTTAAGACAGGATAGAAGAATTCGTTATGTAGTAATTGGTTCTGAAACATTTGGGTACTGGTACCTGTGGATTATTTAGTTACAGAGAATTGTGAAGAATCTCTGGAGATTTTTTTATGATGTTATTTTTTCTCATCTAATGACTATTCTAGTGTCTTGATGGAGGCCAGAATGCCCCCTGCATAAGGCTGCAGAAGGCTTCAATCCAATGGCAATGCATATGTCTAACTGGTTTGGAGTATCGTATCTGAAAAAATCCTTCTTCATGGTGTTATCACGTTTGTACCTAGATATATATTTTCATTAGTTAGAGTTAGGAGCAAAAGTCATGTACATATAACCTGGAAACATGTAATCAATATTTTTGCTGTCTGGAATCAAAGATGGACACTCTTATCTGGTTCCATGTATATGAATACCATCAATGGCACACACAGAAAGAGGAATGACAATAACAATACTTGCCTAGCTGTTTCCTGACAAATGCATGAGCACTTGCAAGCATGGTGTATGTTTTCTTTTTAATTTAGACTGAAGGGTTCATTTTTTTCAAAATGAGATGGTTTTTTTATCTGATTGCGTCTCTGTCTATGCCAATGACACTGGCAGAAACAGGAATGTCAATAAGAATGTTGGACTCTCTGTTCATGACCAGCATTTTTTGATGCATGATCATTTGTATCCATACGATTTGAGTTTTCTGTAAATTCTAGTAAATAGAGCTTAGTATTTTATCTATGGAGCTAGGATCATGTTTTGATGCAAAATGCTTTCCTATTATATCCTGAAACGTTCCTGGTAATACAATTTTTTATGTTAAAGATGAAGATAAAATTCCCAAATAATTTTGTGAGTAGTTACCATTTTTTATGTTAAAGATGAAGATAAAATTCCCAAATAATTTTGTGAGTAGTTAAAAGCTTACTGAAGATCTTGGCTGACCAAAGAGTTTAAAGAATGGAGTGATATTATGTGGTTTTAATGATCGGAGCACTGGATGCGTGGCTTGCATAACATATCTATTATGTGGTTTTAATGATCTGAGCACTGGATGCGTATCTTGGTTCAAAGTGAAGCTAAAAACTGGCGATATGCTAGTTTCAACAGCTCCCAGTTCTTCACGTCTGTTTTTAGCTGCTTGGTCTGTTGCAGATTTTCATTTTTACTGCTTTGGGTGTAAATACTATGACTTTCAACTTATATGGTTTCCATTTCAACCAATCTGTAGTTAGCAAATATTATTTATTGCGATAGAAGTTATGTATATCATAATGCTCAATGCTGACAACTTCCCTTTGGATTTAGCTACGGTTCAACCTCTTTTACATAGACACGGGTAATTCTCCGATGGCTTGTCAATGTGTAGTTTGGTGATCTGAAAAGATGTTTCAAGCACTTAAATGGTTGATATTTCTGTAATGGTTTGGTATTTCTGTAAATGGTTGGCATTTCTGTAATGGCTTGCTATTTTAGTTTTTTTCACGTCTGTTTTTAGCTGCTTGGTCTTGCGGATTTTCGTTTTACTGCTTTAGGTGTAAATATTATGGCTTTCAAGTTTTAACTTATATGGATTCCATTTGAACCAATCCATAGATAGCAAATTTTATTCATTCTTCTAACCTTGGTATAGAAGTTATGCATATCATAATGCTCAATGTTGAGAATTTCCCATTGGATTTAGCTGCGGTTGAATCTCTTTTACATAGAAGTGATGCATATCATAATGCTCAATGCTGAGAATTTTCCCTTGGACTTACCTGCGGTAGAATCTCTTTTACAGAGACGCGAATCTCTTTTACAGAGACGCGGGTAATGTTCTGATGGCTTGTTAATGTGTAGTTTGGTGATCTGAAAAGATCTTTCAAGCACTTAAACGGTTGGTATTTTTCTAATTGCTTCCTAATTTAGTTTTCTTCGCGTCTGTTTTTAGCCTCTTGGTCTTCTGCAGATTTTCGTTATACCTTTTTAGGCGTAAATACTATTGCGCTCAACTTATGTGGATTCCATTTCAACCAATTCATTGCGCTAACCTTGGTATAAAAGTTATGGATATTGTAATGCCCAATGCTGACAATTTTCCTTTGGATTTAGTTTTTGTTGAATCTCTTTTACATCGACACGATTGATGGTCCCAAGGCTTGATGGCTTGTTAAATGTGTAGTTTGGTCATCTGAAAAGGTCCCTTGTTGGTATTTTATCTAATAGCTTTCTATTTTACTTTTCTTCACGTCTGTTTTTAGCTGCTTGGTCTGTTGCAGATTTTCGTTTTACTGCTTTAGGTTGCTTTAGGTGTAAATACTATGACTTTCAACTTTTATGGATTCCATTTCAACAAATTTGTTAGCAAATATTATTCATTGCGCTAACCTTGGTATAGAATTTATGCATATCATAATGCTCAATACTGACAATTTCCCTTTGGATATAGCCGCGTTTTATTATCTTTTACATAGACACGGGTAATTCTCTGATGGCTTAATATGTAGTTTGGTGATCTGAAAAGATCCCTCAATCACTTAAATTAGACGGAATGGTTGGGTAATTCTCTGATGGCTTGTTAATCTGGAGTTTGGTTATCTGAAAAGATTCTTAAGCACTTAAATAAAACTGAATGGTTGGTATTTTTCTATTTTATTTTTCTTCCAAACTAAATCAAATATAAGAGTTGCTGCTTTGCGTTTTTGTCGTCCCGTCCTGCAGGAATTGAACTTGAAAGTAAAGATCATTGTGAATATCATTTTCTTTATGTAACCAGTACTGCCTCGGATTTGAAAAAGATAATCGGGAATATCATTTTCTTTATGTAACCAGTACTGCCTCGGATTTGAAATTGGGTAGTTCGGAGCCCAATTAGATTTTCCCATATTCGAATCATGCAATTGTGATCAATAGATATTTGATAGGGGTATGGCAGGATGTTAAGTATTTTCGTGTTATGGCAGGATGTTAAGTATTTTCGTATTTCCGGTGTTGCAGTGTCTTATGATCGAAAGTGTCAAGTAGGCAAGCAGGTTGTCGACGAGTCTAAGACCCACGGGGTGTAGAAGAACGAACAGTTTAACAGTTTATCTAGGTTAAAATTATCTATTAACAAGAAACATGATGAGTTAAAATTATCTATTAACAAGAAACTTGATGAGTTCAAGAAATAGGAAGGCATTGAAACTGGAAAATTTCCACCAAGTTTGACAAAAACATTATGTTCAACCACATGAAAAATTACCTTTATGTTTGATTTGGTTGTCATAGTTGTAAGAGATGTATGTACTGGGTCATGAAGTATTACAGAGTGTAAATAGCTTAAGGTTGGGATCTGTGGCTATGAGTACTCAATCTAAGCTCAAGTGAGTCTTGTAATTGCAAAGAATCAATAAGTGACTCGGCGAGATACAGATGTGTTGTTGTAAAGTTTCATGACAATCAGCACAAACGGAGAAAACTGAGAATTGAATCTGACGAGTTAGGTGTGTCAATCAAGTTACGAGGTTATTAAACCTTAATGACAATGAACGCGGAGATAAAAATGCGTGGTTGTAAAGTGTCAGTGATAATCAACACAAACTGAGAATTGAATCTGATGAGTTAGACTGTTAGATGCGTCAATCAGGTTACGAGGTTATTAAGCCCTTAATGACAATGAATGCGGAGAAGTGTTTCAAGAGAGATGTGATACTGATACTACACAAGTAGAAGACAGTCAAAATTGGCGAGTTAGGTGCGTAATACTCCGAATTAAGTTTTGGCGAGTTAGGTGCGTAATACTCCGAATTAAGTTTGGCGAGTTAGGTACGTTAATCAGATTTATGCTTTGAAAAATCATTATGTCGGACATTGGTGAACAAATGCATCAATCTTTGGAAAAAAACCATTAGGTTTGACTATTGGTACACTTTGGAAAAACCATTAGGTTTGACTATTGGTGCACAAATGCATCAATCAGATTCGTGGTTGGCAAAATCATTAGGTTAGAAATTGATGCAAAACTTACTTGGGACAACACCATTGAAAAAACAGAGAAAGGAGACGTACTTACCTTGAACATTAATCAATATGCCTATTGTCAAATTCATAATAATGCATTCATTAAAATTACATAGAATGCGTTATTGTCAAATTCATAATAATGCATTCATTAAAATCACCTAGAATGCGTAGTCCAAAGAGTTTGATTTAGCAAATAAATAGGTTACTAAACTAAAATTGCAATTTTTAAAGATGGAATGAGCATGGTTAAAACAATTAGGATCCCAAACTAAATATGGCATTTTTCTAAAAGATCGTGGTTAAAGGGAATGAGAATTCCGACTTCTAGGAATAAAGATGAAGATAGAATTAATGAGAATTCCCACTTCTGTAAGAGACGACGTCAAATGTAATGGTAACAAGAGATGAACTCAAACTCAAATGTAATGGTAACAAGAGATGACGCCAAATATAACAATAACTAGCAATTGCCCCAATGAAGGTGCAATAATACGCCATTAAGGTAGTTGTTAGTGGGTAAGCGAGGAAAAAAAGGTCAAATATAACAATAACTAGCAATTGCCCCAATGAAGGTGCAATAATACGCCATTAAGGTAGTTGTTAGTGGGTAAGCGAGGAAAAAAAGTGTAACATTGAAGTGAGCCAAAAAAAGATGGAGCACTTCAATGTATTGAAAAATAAAAAAATTAACAGTTTAACAGTACATTATACAGTGAAGATGCCATTGCATGGGAGAAACATATCTGATGAAGAAAAGAAACCAATGTGTAGTCATAATCTGGAATTACTTGCTGTCTATGTGGTTCCAAAGTTCATAATTGTGCTAGCATAGGTTGTGAAAGCAGCTTGGAAAACAAACATTTGATGACGGTTTATATAGTTCTAACTTCTCACATTAACAAAAGCCTTGTTCAAGGAGTAGACATTTTGGCCAAAATGGTACAAATGTGAAGACATTTTCTACATTTCACAAATACAGAAAAGAACATCAAGAAGAGTAAAAGCAAAGATTTCAGTGTATATATACCTTTGATAATTCAAGGTAATAACACAGTATTAGTGAACACTCTTGACAGTGTATGATAAGTAGCCAAACCAACGACTATCAATCCATCATACATCAATTGACACAATTGAAGACAATATCAGTACCCATGATACTGTTTTAGATGATACAATGTGCTGCCAGCTACGATTCATTATTATCCAATCCATCAATAGATGATTGAAACAATTGCAAACAAAGTATTTATCAATAATTACATCTCTAGCCAAACCCTGTAGATTCTGGAATCTTGACAAATCTGCAGATTCTGGAATCTTCTGCAATGGAGCCTAGAGATACTGTTGAGTCTCCGGGAGATTTGGCAGCGAAATTTGGTGCCCATGAGGCAACAAATTCTAGCCCTATTAACGGAAAACTGGCATTACAGATTGCAAGCCCAACAAACTCTTTTCCACAGAGCTTTAAATTGTTTCCATACCTGAATCCTTGTTGCATTTGTTTAAAACCTAAAAAATACAAGAGAAACCACACTATATTAACCCATTTTTGTCATAAAAATATACTAGAAACAATTCTTACACTCAAACATACAAATTGAGGTTCTGGTTATCCATTAACTCTTTGCATTTATGTGGACAGATGTGTAGCCATGGATTGAATCTAGATGGTGCATCAGGTATATTAAACTGTACACTAACAGTCCCAACTCAGGTGAATCTAATATGCACCTTGCAATAGAAGGAAATCTTGCATTCATAGGTTCAAACTGAGGGTCCAGTGATCCATCAAATTTTCGTGTTTGTATGTTCCACTTCCTATATGTGTGACAGTGCATTGAATCTGGTGACTCTAAATTTAGAAGTCACTAGAAGTCTAAATTTAGGTGACTCTAATATTCACCTTTCACTGGAAATAAGACTTATTTGACTGAGTTAAAGGTATTGTCTTATTTGACTGTATAACTAAGGTCTTAAAAGTCTTATTTGACTGAGCTCTGTTCAGGGAACATTCTGAAAGGTATTGTCTGAGTGAAGTCTATTCACAGGAGCGATGACGAATTGCTGGGTTTCCAGAAAGGGAATTTGATTTACATTTACTTCAATATATTGCTTTGTCATGCTGTCTATGCCTCCATTGCATTGCCCTCCATTGCCTCTAATGAACCTCCCTCCATTATCTCTTCTTACAATGCACCACCCTCCACTATCTCTTCTTCCAATGCACAACCTTTTTGTTCATCTATTACAAGCTTTAAAACATTTATATTTTTGCCAAACTAAAGATTATGAGCAGTGGATACCTAAGGAAGATAATAACATATTGTATCAAGCTATACAAATATCGAAATTCCAATTATACTGCATCATTAATCAATACATAATCCAAGCTATCATAGTTCAACTATCCTATTTGGTTAAGTAAAAGAAATAAACAATGTGGCATCCCCACATTATCATATCACTAAATGTGATATACATCAGAACAACTGTATTTATCCTCTAAAAAGGAGGTGTCATTATTGTATGGTAGGGTCTTTCATTTTCTTTTCTCAAATCAAGGTATAGCACTAATTATTGACTTTATATAATTTTGTGTTTAGAAGAAACCTTGAAGAGAATCTTCATTGTATGTATTCAATAGTTTTGCATTTAAAAATCATGTAAGCATGCACAAATATTAAGTAGTTCTACATTTTAAGAAGCAGTGTCATTATTGTATGGCTGGGTCTTTCATTTTCTTTTCTGAGATTTGGTTATAGCACTAACTATTGACTATATATTATTTCAGGAAGCAATGAGAGAGAGGTCAGTCGTGTGGACAGTGTGATTGAAAGTGGTTATAGGAGTTGCTAAAGTATTATATGACTTGCATAATGGCTTTTCTCAATTTGCCATTCATGGAGATGTAAAATCTTTCAGAAGATCTTTCTTTCTGAATAGTCTAAGACTCTAAATCACAGGTATAAATCTTTTTACTGCAATAAGCATCCAGACTACTTTTGAGAGTTCTGTGTTTCAAGATATCTTAGTGATTTAGAGTTGTAAAATTGAAACTTGGAATTCTGCACTAATGAAAATTTTCAGCAGAATTAATTTGGCTTTAATTATAATAGTTGTCAGATTTTGGGCTAGCAATATGGGCACCAACATCTTCATAGATCAATTTCTGCGACTTTTTAGTAGCATTTGGATATCGAAGCATCTTAATTTCAACTGGCTGTTTTGAGATTAAGGCTATCCAACTTTGTAATGTTTCTGTTCACTAATTGTGAGTGTAGTTTTAACAGGTATCCTGCTCCAGAATATTTTGTTTATGGAAAGGTTAATGACAAGACAGATGTGTATGCATTTGTTCGAGAAAATAACTGGAATGAAGTCAATCAATACAAGAAATCCCAAGAGAAAAGAAAGCCTGATTATGTCGGTATGTTTTGGTTTTAACAGTTGACTCTCAACTCCATGTTTATTTATTATCCTTATGGGCTCATTTTTAACCTTCCGCGAGTGTTGAAACCAGGCAAGGCCAATTTTGCAGGATGGGAAAATGAGAAACCTTGCTGATAAATGTTTGCAAAATGTTCATGATACATATGAGATGCATGGATTGATGCTTGCTCCTACACTTTGTCCAAGGAAGACATCCCATTACCAACGTTGCATGAGCAGAGTAATTTATTTCTACTTCTTTCATTTATATATAATTTCTTACGTTTTTCATGCTTTTTATGAATTATGTATTTTAATGCTTGCAGAGTTGCCTCCACCATTGTTGTTTGATAAACTTGCAACTGAACTCCGCAGAAGGCTTGTAAGTAGTTTGCATCTTTCCAATGATTAACTGTTAAATGACTTGAAAGTTTACTTCTATATTTCATATCCTGGACGTTCTTTAGGTTTTGGAGATGCTGCAAGTGATTCCTTGGGATATAGTGCGTAGTGTATTCGATAGTGCTGTTGATCCAGCCTAAAAAACCGTGAGGCAGGTACTGATTCTTCATATAGGCTCAGTATTTGTGTTTTATTTTCTTTTGTTTTGACCTGACATTCCTTCTGCCTTAATACTGATTCCATCTATTCTTTATCCGCTTCCTCTTAATTTGTAGGTTGCAATAAATATAATGCGAGAGGAAGGATTTACATCATTTTACAGAGCATTTGGGCTATCTCTTATCGGCATTGCACCCTACATTGCTGTCAACTTCTATATTTTTGACTTGTGAGTCTAGATTCTAGTCCGTATGTGTCCTTTGAAGTTTATTATTTGAAATATATGATATTCTATGTGATGATCCCAAATAAATTTTTATTGTGTTTAAAAGGTTTGAATGAACAAGAAGTTTGCATGATCGAGGCACATGACTTTTGGAATATCATTTTAGATCAATGTGTACTTTTATCTAGTCTTGCTTACTTTAGTTTCTCACACCTTCATTTGTTCAGATGGCAGAGTTAAGAAGTCTCTTCCAGAAGAATATAGGAAGAAGACAAAGGCTTCTTTTGCCACACCTATTATTTCAGCCTCTTTTGCTACAATTTTGTGCTACCCGCTTGACACTATAAGGCAACAGATGCAAATGAAGGGATCACCATATAAGACTGTTTTTTATGCTTTCCCAAGTAAAGGGATTCTATTCCCAAC
>LPNX010179915.1:265101-427616 GCA_001517045.1 Pseudotsuga menziesii | reverse complement strand
GCAGAATTTGATTCCGCATCCAACGAGTACCCACACTGCATACTTTTGACGGACCCCGCTACCCCAAAAACAAGAAATACCTGAAAAAACATGATGATGACTTGATTCCGCATCCAATGAGTACCCACATTGCATACTTTTGACGGACCCCGCTACCCCAAAAACAAGAAATACCTGAAATGACATTTTTTCAGGTATTTCTTGTTTTTGGGGTAGCGGGGTCCGTCAAAAGTATGCAGTGTGGGTACTCGTTGGATGCGGAATCAAATTCCACATCCAACGAGCTCTCCCGATCGAAATTTGAGTAAAAACACAATGAGATATGTCAAAAATACGAACAAAAAAAGTAGTTTTTTTTAATGACAAATATGTCAATTCAACCATTATGGTTGACTTATTTTATTGAAATTCTATTGGTTCTTGAATTCCAACTCACAAAAACTTATTTTGGCACGTTTTCTTATAAGGCCCATTTTAGACCCCAAATTTCCTCTAATGTCCCACCATCATATTTGCTGCTGCAATAAGCCAATCAGGTTTTCTGAGTGTCAAGAGCAAATTGTCAGAAACAATCTGACCAAAGGCCCAGTAACCCGCTATAGCTACTGGGAAGTAACAAAGAGCAACTACAAAATATGCAAGAACAACACCCCGCCACATGGGGATCTTAGGTGGCCTTTCTGGTGACGAAGGAATGGTAGCTTGGATCTCCAGAGCTACATTATGGCCTGCATATGCAAAACCAATTACTCCCAAGGAATTGAAAACACGAAACACTGTGGTGGCAGGTGTGGTATGTAAATAGTCATAGCTTACATCCTCCACTCTACCACGATAAACGCAGGCTACCCAGGCAATGGTAGAGTAACTACACAAAAAAACAGATTAATAAAGTCAAAATCGTATTCCTGTTCATTCCCACCATACTGCTAAAGTATCCATTTCCATCACTAAGCTTACTCTCTTAATTCTTTGGACAAGTTAAAGACTTTCCCTCTAAAATTTAGGAATAGTAACTGTCTCTAATAGGTTACAGTACTACGGATACCACCTATTTCCCATCATAGTTTATTGAAATAGAAACCAACATACTCCTATTGATGCATTTGCAGAAAGCATACCATAAAGACATAAGTGCTGCAGCCATTGAAACCCCTGCCATAGAACTCAGATTGGGTAACAGCGATAGAAAGTAGTGAATAGAACTGAAAATGAGGATCCAGTAAGATTGCCTCATGGGTTTACAACTTCTGCACACTGTTTGGTGAAATTTATTTAATGATTGTCCACTAGTAACCATATAAACTATGTTCACACCAACTTCAACCATCAAATTCAGGGGAACAAGAATCCGTAGGCCAACCTTCTCTCCAAATGCATGTTGTGCTAACTCATGATATCGATCGAAGCGCTTTCCCGGGACGATCTCATGCATCTGTACCAGCTACTAGAGTGTATATAAGGTAACCAACGAAGAAATCACATGTACCAGAATGCCTGGACCCCTGCACATGAAAAAGACTTCATAATATGCCAAACCTTTTGCAGTTTGTTTAATAATAGACACATGTTTCCCATAAAGAAAAGAGGTATATCCTATGTTCAGAGACACAACAGTTGTAACCTTTAAATAGCATATACGAGCCTTGTAGAAAAGATCTAAGAACATGTATGAACTTGGTAGCGCCCAGAGGTATTCAAACCCTTGAGGGTATTCAGTCTAGGATTGTGTGACTCAGCGGTTTTAATTACTCTCAGCGCTACACTGATCAGGGATTTGATCAGGTGTTTGTTAATTGTTTACTATTATTATGGTGTCCATGAACCACAGATTTATTTCCTTTAGGCAAATTTCAAATTGTCTTTTTGATAAGGCCTTTGTTATTGAGAATCACTAGTGTTCCATTATTGCAGTTTACTTTAGAATGACAAAATCAATCCATCCACTTCAATGTCTATCTTAGGATTTGTTTGCTTACCATCCTAAGAATACCATGGTATATGGTAAACTGAGCACTCCAGCACCAACCATAGCAGTGATATTATGGATTGTAGAGTACCACTAGGTTGCAGTCCGCGATGACATAAACTCATTTTTGGTTCTCGTCTTGTCAGCATCTTTGTCTGCAAATTCCTGCAAAATGATAAAACCACAAACTAGATTGAACAAGGGCATGCATGAATAAGTAGTTTTGTATAGATACTATTTTTTCTTGGTAATAGCAAGAGCTTAAACACATTTTTAAACAGATATCACTCAATTTTGTAACAGCAAGAGCTGAAACAATTTTTTAAACAAGACCCACTCAATTTTTGGCGGAAGAAACTCCTCAGACATGTTCCTTTTGAGATTTTCAGGTAGAGCTCATACAGGAATCGGCTGAGAATTAAACCTGGGCCACTTGTGGAGAATTCCCACCCATCTACTACTGCTAGATCGCAGCCCAAGCAACAGCGGTTGAATCGATTTTATTACACAATAAAAAAGCTATAGTTGCTAATTGAGCTTCGAAAGGATTCACCGAATTCTTTGCTAACAATGTTAAGAAAAGGTTATCCTTTTATAGCTGTTCGTGAGCACATGTAATGTTTCTGATGTTTCTTAGTTTTGGTTTACCAATAGCTCTCATTGAACTGTACATACCCCAAACCATGTGATATAACACAAGCAATAACCTTATCACAGAGTGTTCACGACTGAATGCCAATTTAGGGGTCAGAAAAATGTCCAATAGTAAATTGGGTGGCTCTTGCAATTACACCTTTTGTAACACACAAAAACATGGAGAATCTATGCTTTTCCATGCAGAAATAATATTCAATACTATAAAATTTGTCTCGGTGCAGTGATTTAACTGCTAAAGTCCTTAGGCCCATTCATGCTTTATTTGAAAAGCTCAGGTGCAGAGAAAAGTGATGTCTCCTATCTTGAAAAAGGTACTTACACAGACTTAATAAGAGACTTAATACGTTTCAAAGTGCTTCATACAATTAGTAAGGAAGAGAGGTTCTCATCATCTCAAGCAAGGTAATTCAAACCTCTCAAGAGAAATATTGCAAAAACATTGCTGTTCTTATTGGCAACGCTTTGGATGTTGTAGGAATTCTTTATGAAGTTGTGGCATTTTTTTCCTCATTAGAGTTTGTTAAACCTTGTACATTATTGGAACCTTCTGCTATACGTTGCTCTGCATCTATGGGTCGGAGCTAAAAGTTACAAAAAAAAATTGTAGTTATCTCTGCCTGTCCTATGTATACTGAAACTTACATCTTTTGAAGTTCTAGAACATTATTAATATAACTACCTAAAAGGGAAAGCTCAACAAGCCACGTAAACAATTTAACTCTTTGTGCTTTATTGAATCCCATGGCTACTTCTAGTACTAATAATTTAAATCACAAAGTGGAATGAGACACAGCTAGCTATTAAGCTTCACTTCCACCTCTGAATAACCAATACATATCAAACAAACAACAATTTAGCAGGTTTCTTCAAATGATAGCCAAATTTGCTGGGGTATTTGAAGAGCTCAGGTGCAGAGAAAAGTGATGCCTCTTGTCTTGAAAAGGGTACTTACAGAGACTTAATACGTTTCAAAGTGCTTCATACAATTAGTAAGGAAGAGAGGTTCTTCTCATCATCTCAAGCAAGGTAATTCAAGCCTCTCAAGAGAAATACTGCAAAAACACTGCTATTCTTATAGGCAAAGCTTTGGATGCTGTAGGAATTCTTTATGAAGTTATTGCATTTGTTTCCTCATCAGAGTTTGTTAAACCTTGTACGTTATTGGAACCTTCTACTATGCGTTGCTCTGCATCTATGGGTCAAAGCTAAAAGTTACAAAAAACTTGTAGCTATCTCTACCTGTCCTATGTATACTAAAACTTACATCTTTTGAAGTTCTAGAACATTCTTAATCTAACCACCTAAAAGGGAAAGCTCAACAAGCCACGTAAACAATTTAACTCTTTGTGCTTTATTGAATCACATGGCTACTTCTAGTACTGATCATTTAAATCACAAAGTGGAATGAGACACAGCTAGCTACTAAGCTTCACTTCCACCTCTGAATAACTAATAAATATCAAACAAACAACAATTTAGCAGGTTTCTTCAAATGATAGCAAAATTTGCTGGGGTTGGTGCTTTAACCGAAAAACTATCACACAAACTCCATGCAGTTGCAAGAAGGCCTAGCAAAGGGTAACTCTTACATCTAAAAATAACTTTCAGCACATAGACATGAAAATGTAAGCAAGTAAATGATCATCTGTATATGCAATTCTAGCATTCCATGAATCAAATAAAAGGACGCCAAAAACTCAGTAGACAATGTAACAAGGCTCTAAACCTCAACATATCGTGTACATTGAAAAGGAGAAGTAATCAAATAAAAATAGATAATTCTTATCTACCATTCATACAGACAGGTATCATGCAAATCATTAGGACTTGCCTGGGGAGGTGCTGAAACAACATTGAGAGAATTCCCGCTCACCGTCTTGAAAAATTGCCGTTAAGAAACAACAAAACCCAGCAAAGCCCAAATGGATTCTCCAGCCACTCAATCTGTTCCAGTGATCCAATGGATACAATAACTTAAAGCGCAATTCATAGGATGCAAATGCAAGGTAGCACCTACATCAATATCATGGGCATTCTCCTTCTTACTGGCTATTTCTTCACTACATAAAGGTAGCGGGGTCCAACAGAGATATTAATAAAGCAATGAATGCAGTTGTAGATGGATGGTCCCTCCTTCCATAATGGGGCCAGTTTGAATGAAAAGCCATCCCCATTAGCACTGAGAGCCAATGGGCTTAATATACAAATGAATATTGTCATTGTCTCAGTCAATCAATGGAGTTGCAGTTTGGCAGGAAATTTCTATTGCATAGTGTAACAATCAATGGAACTTACTAGGTCTAGTTCAATAACAAGATATCAAGAGATGGAACCTTTCTCTTGTATTCATCCAAAGACAATGCCATCTACCTCCAGTATAGACAATGCCTTTAGAGGATCCGACAATCAATACATTTCATTTCGTATGTTTCTAGCTGTCTTTCAGAGTCCACACATTTGGTTGTGTGATTATACCTTCTCTGGCACCATATTGAGAACTATACACAATGATGCAGCTCATCAAGTAAAACTCTGGTAGAGGAAAAATAGATTGTCCTAGCTATGATTACAAGTTTGTTTTACTCAGGAAGATGATGTTATACCAACCTGCAACTATGGTGAACTCTGCAACAAAAGAACACTCCTTTACTTTCGGTGGAACACATATGCGCATATGACATCTGTGCGTAAGGCTCATGAAGGCACCCATCTTTATATTCTCAGAGATGTTTTAGCTCTGACTTTTCAGAAAATAATCTAAAGAACGCTCTTTGAGGGATGAAAAAACCATGAATCCTCCAAAGCATTAATATAACTGAGCAGATGGATTTCTAGAGATCATCTAAAACCAAAATAGTCCCTGTTGCAGGAACAAGAGACTCCTGTGGTAAATAATAAAATAATGAAAATAACTAAAAGGAACTGTGTTCAAGATCATGGGGCTGTTGCAAACATTCCTCTGGATTTGTATAGAAATAGTCCTCTTCCTTTGGTCTATCAGGTATAGCTATTCTTTTTGTTGGTTCTCCCATCCGCTCTGCATGTACTTCATTAACAGCAAGGACAAATTCATCCCAATTTAAGGACCCATTCTTATATTGGTCAAAAAGTCCAACCAGATGTTTCCGGTCCAACAAGATTGTTTTCTGAAATCCTAAGAATCTGCAGAGCATAAGCAACAATGAACAATAAAATAAGTAAAAAACTAAATCCATGATGGATAAAAATATGCCATGCTTCAGACAATTGTCTACAAATTAACAAAGTTAAATTTGAACAGTACTTAAATGGTTTGTGGACTGTAACCATAGTAAAATTGCAATTGAATTATAAGGGACATAAAGGTTAGGCATCTGTAACATCTACCTTTTGTGCCCTTCAACAACTTTGGCCATATTTCCATCATATGTTGGAACAAACACATTACTCTCACGAGAGACAATGTAATCCAGAGCATCCATTTGGGATGAGAGATTTTGGAAAGGCCTCAAATCCATAGGATTAAATAGCATTTCTTTTCTAACCTGTTAAACCTTTCTCATTAAAAGATGGCCTAGAAAATGAAAGAGAAATACCTTGCAACAGTATTAAAAGACAAGGACGCCTTTAATCACTTAACATACCATTTTGGGATAAGCTGCGGATAGGGTAGACATCCTCCTTTCTCCACCATATATTTCACCAGTTGCAATATAAATCTGCATACTTTTATCAAAATGAAGTGCCTGTAAAACCAGTGCAGTCTCTTCTGGTGTTAATGGACATAGGCCATCTAGTCATTTCAGTTCAGAATTGATGACTTTTTCCTTCCACCATGGATATGCATACCTGACAGGGAATTGCAGATCACTACTGTTTAGAAAAACATTAGAAATGATTTCATGAGGAAAAAGAAAGACTTTCATTATTGTGAACAATAACTCACCTCATTTTGGTGAGTTCTTCAGCCTCTTCATCAGTACAACCATGAGTACAGCCAGAGAAAGCCAACATATCCATTTCATACCAAAGATGTAAGACCAAAAATGGCCCATTTTCGCTCAATATTTTTAAGAGCCTTCGGCATAACTCTTCAATTTGTGCGGTAAACCGAAGAGCATGGTAATTTGCACGGCAGCGTAGCTTTTGGATCTCTAATGGTAAACCATTATTAGCTAGCTGTGCATCTGTCTTGTTCAAATGCAGAACTTTATGTTTCTGTATCAGTGGAAGAATCTGCAGGATGAAGAGTAATATATTTTAGCAGGTTGCAGAGGAGAAAGCAAAATTGCAAAAAATTAGCGAAAGGCGGATTGCTAAACGTAGACTATAAATCGCCAAACTACATCTACTCTACCTGATGAAGGTAGTACGATATGTTTGACCAGCTCACAGGAGGCATGGAAGGTACCATTCCCTGCTGTACTCTATTCTTTAGTCTTGGGGGAAGTTCTTTGAGTATTTGAACTTCATCTCTCAAAGATGTAATAAAGTGATCAACATCAAATATGTCTTTGAATTCACTGCCAAAACAGAAATTCACACTTTTATTAAGAATGGACAAACACTTCTAGAGCATAAAATCTCCCCACCACAAGCTATTCACATAGAAAAAGGATAACAACACTGAAAAACCAACCATTTGAGTATATTATATGATTATCACATATTAACTTACCTTGGGTCTGCCCAGAATGATGCTTTGTCCAGTTCTGGTACAACCAATGTCACATTAAGATACCTTGCGATAGAAACCATGTCGCATATCTGTAATTAATCAGAGGGAAATAATAATCAGGCTATACAAATATTGCCATATTCATACAAAATAGACACTCTAAACTTAATGCAAATTTCTAAGTCACGACATATCTTACAGGCGAGAAATCCTGTCTGGAACACAATGTTTGAGTACAGCATCACACATACCGCTGCTCGCATCTAATTTAGGCCTCCAATGCAAGACACCAGAAGATAACCATTGTTTTTATACACTCCTGTAGCAGCCAGGAATCGGCCAAAAGAATTCTGTTTAGAAACACTTTGTAAAAGAATGATCCTAAAATGTATTAATTTTAAGCAGTTTTGAAGCACTTAAAATAAGATGCCAAGTATATAACACTCCCAACTAACAGAAAGCTTCATAATAAAATGACATTAACAAATAGAAATTGCAGCTGTAGTGAGAATAATGAAGATGTTGGCCATGTTTTTGGAGGTGCCCATTTGCTAAGGACTGAACTTGTATTCAAGGACATTTTATAGGCATGATTATATCACAACTGTATGGGGTAGTTGTCATCTCAGGGATCCTTGGTGCCACCACAAAATAAGTTTGAGGTGTCTAGCAGTAATCAGGATGGTCACTGTCGAGTCCTTGACTTCTTATGGTGAAATTTTTTTACCAGAACACTTAAAGATTGGCCCAAGGGTAATCATAATTGATAAATTCTTGATTTTGCACTCTATAGCTATTCAATGTTCAGCTAATATGATTGTGAAAAGATAGATATGGGAGTTAAATCCCATGCATATGCCTTGTTTGAATGGGTAGGTAGGGGGAAGGCTATGCAATGTCACAATAGCTTAGCATGTACTCTTTGACCAGATGACCATTTTCTTCCTCTTAGTAATACAAGTATATGCTTTTTCAAGATTAAAAAGGGTTGCTAAAGTATCTCTGATTCAGACCATGCCAAATTTAGAAGTAAAATACAGTCAAACAAATAGCCTTTTTACAATGTAAAAGCAATATAGAGTAGAACATTGATACCATGAGCTACTGACACAAGAAAATAAGGATAGAAAAGAATACAAATGGCACAAACTCAACAATTTGAGCAAAAACAAAAATACTGATAATGTACAAAGTAAATTGTACTTGCACCGAGAGAAGCAAGGTGCACTTTGTACCCAAGTGGGGATGAGAGTGATCCATCAACTCTTTATGCATGTGTGTTGCAGTGCACTGAATCTAGACTGTCCATTGAGTGCATTAAATATGAATGCTAGTGTAGAATACTTTAATATTCACCTTGATTTTGCGAAGGTAGGATGCATATCTCAAGTTCACATACATGATAGGTATCAAGAGTTGGAACTTGAGATACAAAACCTCTAGCTTTGTAACTTCAAGGTGCATTTCAAATCCAGGTACAAATGGATCTCTTCTAGTTTAGGTTACTGGGAGATAGAGCAGAGTGGATAGAAATCAATTGTGCATCAAAAAACTGATCAGATTTTGAATATGAGGCACAAATATGAGCATTGACAATTTTGAGACCAATGTAGACATGAAAGTGATTCAAATGTCAATAACAAGAATGTTTTAACATAAAAAAAAAAGTAAGTTAGATACATAGTAGTTAAATTTCATGCACTTGCATTGCCTTATGTGGGGAAGGGGAATGACTATTTTGAAGTATCGATGGCTTAGAAATGAGCATGTACTTTATCTGAAACCCTCAAAACTAACACCAGATAGAATTCACGATTGAATACTATTAAGGAGCAAAATACAAATAAAGCACCACTGGGCAGGGCAGAACTGAGATCGCTCATGTTGTAGGGAGAAAGCTGTTCTTCAGAGCCTCCTTGCTTGCTCATCCTGGTCGTTCTTCTTTCTTCTAAGAAGCTACAAGATTCGAACCTGCAACGTAGAAGTGAAATCCAAAGAAAGACAGATAGTTGAAACTTCAAAACCCTCAAAGGGTTTCACAGCAAGAAGATCTTCCCTTTCTCACGTAACCCCTCCTCATTCTCCGTCAAGATTAACTTCGTATGAATATGACACATATGGCACATATTGAATATTAACTTCATGTTTGAATATATGCCAAAACTCTGTTGGATTTAAACTGCAGCTCTTAAGTAGAGAGTGTCTTACCTTGTTCAGTGCAGTTATGTACTTTGGATCTGAGAGTTGATGCTCTGCCTTGATCTTCTCCTTTTCTTTCTGTATTTCTCCTAAGTGTTCTTGAATTGCTTCAATTCTGTGAAGAACACTTGGCTCATTCTTCATGATGAAGGGGAAGAAAATAGATTGATCCTGTATTGTAAAATGATGACTAAACTTTCCTTTTTGTCTCGTTAATCCATTTGGCCATAGTCTTACTAGGAAAGGAGATCCTAGGATCATGCCATGATCTATCTTGAACAAGACTGCTGTGATTATTATCCATTTGTCTTTTGAAAGATAAAGCTTCATTGTGCACTGCCATGGAGTATCTACTCTGTCTGTTGCCGTGTTTATAGCTGCAAGAGTACTTGGTTCTGTGCAGTTATGTGGTACCAGGATAGGATTGATGATATTCATCCTTGCACCAGAGTCTACTAAAGCTTTATATTTCTTTATTGATGTAGGCTTTTGTTTTTCATAGATGAGACCAGGTATCCTAATGATGTAAGAAATCAGTTCATCTGTAATAGAAAAACTATTCAAGGTCATGTCTCCTAAGGATTCTTCTAATGGTGGTATTGGAGATAATTCTCTTTTGGGAGAGGTAGGAAAGGATTGACAGGAGGTTTCAGGTTTGAGGCTGAAATTTGGATTTATAGGAATATATACAAATGGTGTTTTTTCAGATGGTTTTTTCTGAGTTGAAAACTTGAATTTTTCTGGAAAAATATCTTTAGGAGTAGATGGTTGGGATTGAATTTTTCTGGAAAAAGATCACATTATTGACTAAGCATCAAGAATAGGTCTCTGAGACTGTAGATATGAGACTAATTTGGCAAACATACAGATGTTACGAGGAAAATGATTTAATATACTCAAAACATATCCAGAAATAGAAACTTACAATCAAAGCTGGTCCAGCCTATCCGCTGATTTTCTAGGTCATACACAAAAACTTTGTCTTTTAGAACAAGATCTGCAAGGTAAAAGAAATATTTCAGTTCATGATACTATCAAGAAATTTATAGGAATTTAAGCGAGTTAATATTAAGATTTTAGTTTTAATGAAATCATCACATATGACCCAATTATGTATGGACAATACTTGAGATTTGTTGCAACAACAACATAATTGAAGATAATATAAGGAAATGGAGAGATCCTCAAGAGAGCAACAGCTCGAAACTGATGGAACCAGTTTCCCTCTCCTGCTAGCCTCACCACAACAGCTTTTTTAGGCCATCTTTCAAGCCATTTCTGCATCAAAAAATTAACTTTGTTCAGAAATAATATTCACCCTTGTGAACATCTCTGCCTAGCTTTAGCATGTACAAAAACATACTGAAACTTGAATCAGCTGAATTGTATTGTAAATAAAAGAAATTGGTTGGAACCATACTTGTATCCGGCTGTGAAAAAGTGAACCAATGAAGTAAGGTAAAGACATGCCCACGCTGGTTCGTGCCATTACTATAAGGAATCCAAAGCCATATCCAAAGTTTATTCCTGCTAACCACATTGAAGGTGCCAATGGTAGCAAGAAAACAGGAAACAAACCTATGGATGCAATAAGCACAAACACAAGATTGTGTGTGCTAAAAGTCAACGCCTCCCAATCTAAAACCGGTATAATCACCTATCAAACATTTTTTTTAAATCCTTAGAAAACTATAGATGAAAGCAAAAATCAAATCCAAATAAGCTGCTTTTCAACTTACAACGTTTGCATAGAGTTTAAACCTCACTCTACTTGGACTAGTTCAAAATCAAACAAAATGGATCATCAGATCTAATCAAAGAGATGAACTAGATCTACACTGCCCATGTCTGACCCCCACCCCTGCAGATTACCAATTTAAATAACTTCTCCAAATAGAAGTGTAGATGCCTGAATGATTGCACTTTGGGCGAATGAAAACACAACCATAATGTAAGCATATATATAGACTAGTTCTTATGTGCAAGATTTATTTAGCAAGCAAAATGAACAGAGCTCAAGCACTACAATATAAATTCAATATTGCATCACATTATTGACTAAGCATCGAGAATAGGTCTCTGAGACTGTAGATATGAGACTAATTTGGCAAACATACAGATGTTACGAGGAAAATGATTTCATATACTCAAAACAGATCTAGAATGACATTTCTGTTCTGAAATATATTGTAGAACCAATGGACCTGCCACAACGAGGAGGGAGGGCAGTAGAACTATGAACCTGGCAGTGAGGATGAACCGTCAACAAAATGGACAAGCGCATGGCAGATTTTCAGGAGAATGATAGGGTATAAGTGGCAATAGAGAGATGAAGAATAGGTAACTGTGGCCCAGAAACCTGACCCCGGGGGGAAAACGCCTAACAGTCACGGCAAAGCCCATGAACAATGAAACTTGCAAGACAGAGCAGGGCAGCGACCGAAACCTTGAACTCAACCCGAAAACATGCGGAGGACCAACGAAACTTTAAAACACACGAAGGACCAGCGGATCGCCAAAGGACACGCGGAGGAGCATCTAGTTTCCACTTCTTTCCTCTCCCTTTAGTTTCTTCGTATTTACTTCATTCTAGCCACTATCAGCTGTGGGAACTTCATGATCAACTCTTTCAGCTTGTGAACAATAGTCATTAGACTTGGGTTCTATTTCTGCTTCTGGATCCAGGTCTGTGAAAAATTCTACCTGCAACTATGGTGAAATCCCTTTCACATGAAGCCATGTAAGCTTCTATAGGTTGTCACCTCCAAGAGTGCTTCTCTGCAAGACAACTCCTCGAACCTTCAATATAGGTAACATGTTCTTCAACAACTTGATAATAAGTTCTTGAAGCTTGTCACTCCCTTTACCTCTTGTATTTGTTTTCATATACTTCTCCATGAGGCTGAGCACACCAAGGCATAGTTTTCAGAAGTTTGGCAGAGTAAATAGCTAATCCAAAAGTTGCAGAAATATTTTGAAGAGAATTTGCATGGCATGATGAAGGGTGCTCTCCATGTTATGATATCCCTTAGGAGAATGTCCTTGAGCAATCTCAACAAATCATCAAGCATTTTAAGGATGACTTGATCAAAACACTGTAACCTGAAGGTGTTTTAAGGAAATTGCATTTACTGCTGATAAGAACCTTTGCAATGATATAAGCCTTAAGGGCATAATTTATGACTTCTTCCGTCTGCTCTAAACAAAATTTTTGAATCCCATATGCTAACGAGAACCACATATCCCCTATTTCTTGGGAAGACTTTGAAGTATCCTTGCGAGAATCACCTACATTTTTCCTGTCATGAGAGACACCTACATTTTTCAGTCACGAGAGAAACCCTTTGACCACCAAACTAAGCATTTAATAGATTTAGTCATCAAGACTAGAGCACGAATAGACCTATCAACCAAAACAACCCGAGACTCTACAAAATCTCTAGTAGTGTCAGAGGATAAAACATTGTTTTCCTGTGTTAAATGTGCACCATCAGACATAATAAAGGATAGTGCTTCAAATCCACATTCTAATGCTTTTGCATGAAAAGCAGTAATGGAAAGAAAATATGAAACTGTGTGCCACCCCATTTACCTTCACAAGCTCAATGACTACTTGAGCGATGTGTTCACAATATGCATATGCTACCGACACATCCAACTTTAAATAAAGTTGTAAAGATATTAGAGGCTCGTCTACAAGATTTTCCTTGTAAGGAATCAAATGCTGACAGATGCATGGGAGTCTGAAGAAAACCTTTTATAAAAGAGCACATAGCATGATTGTTGTTTGCACGATAAGAACAATATGCTCATAAACACACTGCCACAGGAGCATAATTCTATCCCAAATGTTTAAAGTGATTTCGATTAATAATTCAAGGTACAAAACAACATTGTATTCATCTTCAGTTGAACTACTACCCTTTTGTGGTCTACTTGCTGCCCAAATGAGGGCCCTAGCTAGCTATAACAAGGACTCTGCTTGTAAAAGTTTATACACTATCAATGTGACATTTCTGCATGGTTTGCAGAGTGCATTGATGTGCAGCTAGTTGCTTCTCAGTTGGCTGACACATCAGTTCATCAGTTTCAAGGGACAACAGTTGGCTAAACTTGTCCATCAACCCTGATGATTAACGTGGAGTACCAACTACATGTATTTGAAAATTGAGACATGGATGGAGCCCTTGAAAGTGGCTTGCCATGCATAGAGTCATTTGCAAGATCAGGATCTTCAGCTGCATCACTTGCAACACAAGAAAGTGACACCCCTAGTTTATGTAGCCTCAAGATACAATCAAGGATGTTCCTCCATCTAGTTTGAATATAGTCCCCAAACCTATTTTCTATGGTGAAAATTGTGTCAGCCACCATCCTAGCTTTTAAATCTTCACCAAAAGCAAGAAGAAGATCCTCAACAGAAGTAGTTGTGTAAAAAGAGTTGTAAATTTACAAAGAGACACAACTAAATCATTGAGCACATCCTCTAGATGATGACAAGCTGACATTTTAGCCACTGCAAGAAAGAAATCAACACGTGTGGATATCATCTTCATCTTCTGCATGGTCAAATACCACTAAAATGGCTGCAATGGTTGGACCTAATATGATGGCAACAAGGAAGGGTCTGGATTCACACACAATGTAAGAAGACATTTCTCATATTTCCATATGAGATCAATCCAACGGGAAGGATTCATTTTTGGAAATTATATACTGTGTTCATAGATTGTCTAGATTTCATTCTTGAAAATAGCATGATAAATTTCAAAGAGATAATCTCGAGGAAGGTATTTTCTAGCATTGATATTCTAATTATTTTTTATGAGAACCTCTTCATTCATCTTATTCTTAACTTGGACATTGTCTTGATCTATATTAAGCATGAAAAGTGAATAAGAATAGAAAAGATGCATCCTTATCTGCTAGAATGCCGGATAACTTTTCATAATATCTCTCTGAGAAAGCCTCTATAGCCTTCTGTAGTTTTGGCCTTCGCCCGCTAAACAGAAGGTCTCAAGAAATAATCACAGTGCAGTCTAAATTCATATCATAAAATTCAAATGCCTTTGCAAATTTATGAATAATATTCACACAAAACTTGGCATGATTGGCCAAGAAATCACCTACAAGCAAGTCTTGCATGTGATCTAAAAAAGCAAGCAACACTATGATGATCAAGCTTCTTAGGAAGTAAATGGATCCCTTGAATGAATTCAATGCCTTTCTTTGCATCCCTATTGAAGTGGTCTACTCCAATCATCAATCTTCTCTAAATATACAGAGTATTCATGGAAAGCATATTTAGAATTGGAGGGAAACACAAATGTAGGGCATAATCCATGTGGATTATGCTTAACTCTTATTGACACCAGTATTAGTTTAATAGAAGAAGTTATCAAAATCAATTAAGAATATATATATTTTTTAAATCTGATCAGACTAAACATACATAATAAGCAATAAATACTCCTGCATAGTATCAGTACAAGCATGAACTTCATGTTGAACCATTTAATATGTACACATACTTGACTTAAAACCAATTCTGCACAAACCAGAGATTGTCTTCAACATTGGAAAATCACAAGAGCATAGAATAGATCAAAATGCAAAAGTGTGCACCTCAAGCTTTTGAAAATGGTTGAAATTTCAGCGGGAATAAATGTTGAAGAAAAACATTAAAGGATATAATACCCAATTTAAATTCTCTGGGAAGATGACATTCTGGGCCTAGCTGGATATGGTAATGGATATTGAGGTAGTAATAGAGTGAGTTGTATGGATTCAGCGACATAAATGAAAGGAGGAATTGAATGGAGGATGACTTAATGGGCTAGATAAATAGGGCCAAATTATTGTCCTTTTAGCTTACACCATGATGGACGTATTAAAATCAATATAGATCCATCTTAACAACTCATCTACAATTCCTTTTAGGTGCAAGCTTTTCTTCATATTTTGCACTTTAAAAAGGGTTTGTAAAAGTGAAGCTAAGATGAATCTATACTGATTTTATATGTTAGCCCCTTTTCTGTGTTCAATTATCTCATATGTAGATCACCAATTAATGATGGTTCAGCTCCCAGATCCCTTAGCAAGAAGTATGCAAGTTTCTTCAATTTTTTAGTTTTAAGTAGTTGGAATATAATAATAATAATAATAATAATAATAATCTATTTTAAGGTCACATCCAATCCAGAGACCAGTTTGTTCGGGGGACAAGGGACCCCTTTGTGTAGCCATGTAACAACTAAAGTCTACATTATAAAGTTTTTATTTACTTAATATTTTATTATCTTATTAAATTCCCATGTGTCAACTCCACGTTACGTAGAAAATTACACTTCTGCTTCATAGTGGGTTGTATAAATCAAGGCAAAGAACATGCTCAATCTTTCTGTCAGTAATCGTATTGGAAAAGCAAAACAGAAGAATACTAAGAGAATGCCTAATATTTAACATGGAGACAGAACTCACAAAACCGAGATTGAGTCACCAATCCTTAACTTATATCAGTGAACTTATTAATATATGCTAAAGCTTTAATAACTACTTGAAAGATACCAATATCAATAAATATACTCCACTACATTATAGAAAATGTAAAAATTTAATCCTGAACTCTAGGATGATATTAATCCTAGAAGCAAATTTTTAGCGTTAGAACAGGAAGAAGTCCAAGAGGTTGAAGAAGAAGAAATAAGAGACAAGGTAGACCCAGAAGCACAGAATGACAAAAAATCAACATTGTTATAGTCAATGGTTTTCTCCTAAAGAAAGATTATACCATCAAAGTGCTTTTCACCCCAGGGGTTTTTCCATGTCAAAATTTTAACAAATTCTAACATGATACTTTTGTTGAGTTGTAATCAATATTTATTGGAAAAATCAATTGTCATTGCATATAATATTTCTCATACATGATGTACGTTATGTATATTTCTTTTAATCTTTATCTTGAAAATCAGTGTTTATGGTTTTAGAAAGTTGCAATATAGTACAATCATTTAAAAGTTTTATGTGATGCTCAACTTCTCTACACACTATAATGTGAGCTCCCATTTGCATGTTCAGTAACTATACTTTCATGTTTTATTATCATAGTGACATCTAAACCTATATTTTCCATCGGTGGATTTTCAAATCTCTCAGATTTCAATTAAAGTTACAAAATAAAGACAATGGTCATTGAAATTAAAGAAAACATAGGAACTGAAGGGATACTAAAAACTTGGTGGATGTGAGGCACTGAGGATTCCTACTAGGTGGGAATATCTATATGTAGAATGGGCCTATTATTGCTTGATCTATAAAAATCAATGCTTCAACAATTAAAATTGCTAATACTTATCTGTAGGTTTGTCACATACTTTACACTGGAAGAAAAATGTACAAAATAATAAATCAGAGAAAATGGAAGGAATATCCTTCTCATACCATATACGGTAAGATTGAATAATTAGGTCCAAGTCTCTTCCAATTTTATGTTGACTTGAGTACATAGATAACAGAGCCACGCGTCAATAATCTAATTGCTAATTAGATCCTTCAAACTGGCATAAACCCCTTCCTACATTTTATTTTGTGAACTTTTTAGGTATTTTATTTTATTTTCATAAGGAATGAATTATTAAAGTTGCTTGAAGGATATAAGAATATGAAAAAATACCTGTAGCAAGAGTGATGTAGACAAGTCCTATTATCATTCTCTGGATAGATCCAGCAGCAAAGGGTTTTCTAAAAGACATGACATCCAAGCAAGTCCATACCTGGAGACTGGTGGCTGTACATACATTGGTATTTAATACTGTCATTGACAAATCAATGTTGGTAGCATAAGGATCCCCAAATTAAATCAAGCCCACCACAACCAAAAACGCCCTGCTTTAGTTTGCAATTACATCACATTATTGGTCTTTCACTGTCCTATTTTAGCCGAGGTCCAACCTACAAAAGAAAAAATATATATATTATAAACCACCTACAAATGAAGCAATAAATCATATATTTTCCTAGGAAAACCTTGTGGGAACTCATAGATTCTTTCCCACATTCATGAATGGTACACATTCAGTAGCTAAACTTCTCTAATATACATGCATGGTAAACCTAAGCCTATTGAGGAGATATCATGGTCATACTATGAGAGGAGATGACTGGTTTCAGTTATAGTAGTATCATGCTGAGGATGTAACATGGTGAGGCACTTATCTTACTCCTATAGAGTGTGTAGATCGTACTATGGCTTAAAGCATACAGATATTCTTTGGAAGATATAGGCATTTATAATTATTACATCCTATGGCCAAATTACTACTATTTAGAGGGACTAGATCCACTCATTTACTTACTCCTAGGGTATGACCACCACTGACTTACAAAAGTGACAGATAGATCGCATTATGGCCTCAAGTAGAGTGATTCTTTTTATGGTTAAGGGAGCATGCTTATAGTTTTTGGATACAGGTCATGGTAGAGTATCATTAGACGTATTTAGGAGGATATGTCATATAAATAGAAATTCAAATTCGTGTTTTTCATCTCTATATATGAAACATAAAACACTCCCCAAATTAGACCAATATAATGTTGCTTCATTTAATGAGTTGAAGACTGGCACTATAACACAACTTACAAATTGTCATGGTTTACAATCACGCTAAGGTCTATGTTATTGGGAATCACACAGAAGTTGTGCGCATTCTAACCAGTGTATCATGAATACGAAATCCACTCGAAACTTACATAATTGTCTATCTTAGAGTTTGGAGGTGTGCCAGTGGGCACGTCACAATAGATATCAAAGTGAGAGCTTCCAAATAAAAAGAAAATAAAAAAAAATCAACAAAAACAAAAGAAAAGAGGAACGTGACTAATATGAAAGATGCTTCCAGGTATTCCAAACTCTTTAGGAAATATAATTTAATAATGTGCTCTCTTCTGAGAAAAATTAATCGAATTTATATGCAATCATCTCTTGTCGCTTCAAATTTCAAAGTGCTTTGAGTGGTAGTAATTGAGTATTCATGTGATCATTCTGATCCCAATTATACCTAAGATAACAATCTATTTTCAAATATTAATGGCAGAGATAAAACTTATAATTAGCAAAATAGATATATGTAGGTTCCTATAAGGAAACCAATAACAAGCAATAACAAGATCCAACAATTGAGAGAGCATACCTGCTTGAACATAATCGAAAGCTACAAACCCACAAAAGACAATCTACACACAGCTAAGTAATTCACACCATAATTTATATGTATAGCTTATGACTTATGAGACCACACTTTTAAGCTAGCCTAGAAAATAGTCAAACTCTATAACAAAATCATTTTTTACTAAACATTATATGGAACTTCCATTAAAATTTCAATCACTGAAAAAATAGGGAAAATTTTCTAAGTATTATGCAAATTTTACATTAAAATCTCGAAAAAAATTAGGGAAAATTTCTAAGCATTTGCAAAATTTCCATTAAAATTTCAATCATTGACTTAATTTTATACCATGAACGAATTTTTCTTTTAGGTAAACCTTTACATGCAATGGAGAAATGAAAATATAAAAAAAATCAGAAAAGCGGTTCAAACCCTACCGATTTCTGTGAGGCATGGATTGTGAAGATTATATTATGGATGTCACCACAAAGTGTTGCAAGATAAATATTTCAGTAATTTTGAACATTCCAATTGTCGTGTATGAGACGGTCCTCCCATTGAAGCAGCTTCTTGGCCTCATTGAGAAATTTCTCCCTCAAACATTATTCTTGTCTTGGTTTTACAAAATTCCTTTGGTTTCTGCTACTCGTCCACCTTTGCTATGTTTTCTTTGTTACAGATTCTATAGATGGGGAACTCAAAGTAATATGGGCGGGGCTACACTTAATGGATTAATGGATTAGCAGAGGGTTCTTACCCTTTTGAGATGGAACCACATAAGAAATGCTTGATATGGTGATCTGGGGAAAATATTTTTTTCTATAAACCCTAGGGCATTCCTGGATGTGTAGCAGTGATTGTAAAATCCAAATTCATAGGTGAATATAAGTATATTATCAATAATTACTTCCATGATTCCATCAAGTTCAGGTCGCTATCTCTATCGGTCCGCCATGCCCGCTGTGCAACGTAGTGTGAACATCTGCCTATGATTTCTGCAATGGTTAGACGCCCAAGGAAAGCATATTCTTTAGACATTTTGTAACCCATGAAAACCTTTTTTAGCACCAAAGAACATATTAATATCAGCTCTTGCATATGCTACTGGAAAAACTACTGAACCAATCACAGAAACTGCAGTATCTCGATCTCGATCTCGATTTACTTAACCAATTGAAGAACCATTTATTGGATTTGCCAAAATTCGAATCATGAGAAAACTCTTCCAAGATTCATCAAAAATTTTAAATGAAAGGTGTCGGGTATTGTAAAACTTATCTCCACTGACATGACACAAGCGCGGTAAAGGGGCGTCTATCTCCAGAGTCCATGACACAAGTGCAGTAAAGGGGCATCTATCTCCACTGCCATGACAAAAGTGTAGAACCAATGGACCCGCCACAACGAGGAGGGAGGGCAGTAGAACCACGAACCTAGCAGTGAGGATGAACCATCAACAAAATGGACAAGCCCATGGCGGATTTTCAGGAGAATGATAGGGTATAAGTGGCAATAGAGAGACGACGAATAGGTAACTGTGGCCCAAAAACCTGACCCCAGGGGAAAACGCCTGGTCCAGTCGACCGTTCTTTTGAAGCTTGGGGATTACAACAATCCCCACACAGAAATATGAGGGCATTTCCCATGGAAAATCAATGTATCTTCTCTGTTGAAACTCCCAGGAGAAATGAGCGGTTCTGACAGGCGAAATGGGTGATTATGACAAACTCAACAGTCACGGCAAAGCCCATGAACCTTAAAACATGCGGAGGACCAGCGGATCGAGAATACCACACGCGAAGGACCACCAGATCGCCAACAGGACACGCGGAGGAGCAGGGTTGGGCGCATAGACGACGAAAGCTATAGTTGTCTTCCAAACTTCTTCGGAGAAAAATGCCTAACGGTGTAATTATTAAATGACACGTTAACATTAAGGCTGGTAGCGTAACAAGAGAACAATAATTCTTAAAGGACACGTTAACATTAAGGTTGGTAGCTTAGCAAGAGACGACGCCAAATATAACGATAATTCTACGAGGTACCGACTCAAGAGGTAGGTTTATTTCCAGGTCGTCAGGTGGTGCAGTTAACTAATCTTGTTGAGTAGTGTAATATACAAGTTCAAGTTCTATGGCAGAGAGCAAGATCAATGTAGAGTTGGAGCAGAGCAGGATTCATGCAAGTTTTATGACAGAATAATGTGAAGTTGGAGCAAGATTCATGCAAGTTTTATGACAGAATAATGTGAAGTTGGAGCAGGACTCATGTAAGTGATAGGGAGGATATAAGTATTAAGTGACACTTGTATTTTGGGTTGAGAGGTGGACTTCTTGTTATTGGGGCACTGAACATTTAGAAAAAGAGGCGCGATGGCGAGGATATATTTTAATACTCTTGTTCTTTGGGTTGGGTTACGATGACTAATACTCTTGTTCTTTGGGTTGAGTTATGATGACTAATCATCTTGTTCTTTGTTATTTGGGTTAGGTTATGACGACCAATCATCTTGTTCTTTGTTGTTTGGGTTAGGTTCTTTGGGTAAAGTTATGACAACTAATCACCTTGTTCTTTGGGTTAGGTTATGATGACTAATCTGAGAATTCCAAAAATAAAATGGCTTTGGAACTCCCTCACCATTCAATATTTTCCCTAGTGTTTACGAAGTATAACTACCACTTGTCTTTAAAATAAGATTGTATGGAACTAGAATCACATTCTAAGCTGCGCTGAGTCGTAATCTATCTATGGTCTTGTCCGAGATGAGTTTGTCGCTACTGAGTAAGTCAGCATCAACATTTACAAATTGAGGGGTGAAGTTGCTCGATCTCCTTACATCGATCTCAGGACGTTTATTATTTTTAATTTTTTTGCCACTTTTATGTTTAAATAAGTTCATGGTGATTTTATGGTACTTATTTTGGATATGGCTCGAGATTCAAAGATCATCAAGCTTGTTGCATTCACATTAAATGCTCAGCAACTCAATGGATAGCGGATAGCTCTTGCCTTTTTTCATTGTGTATTTCTCTTTTCAATATTTTTTATATTTAATTTAATTATATATATATATAATTTAATTTTATTATAAATAATATCAAAATTATTTTAATTAGATTTACTTTATTTTGTTTGTTTTTAATAAAAAAAACATTATTTTAATTTGGAATAATTGGAAACAAGTTAATAAAAACCAAAATAATTTATTCCGTTTAGAATAACTTTCAATTGAAACCATCCACAGGAATCAGAAAATGAAAATTAATATATAAGAATTTGGAAAATTTATTTTGTTTGTTTAAAAAAAAAAACATTATTTTAATTTGGAATAATTGGAAACAAGTTAATGAAAACCAAAATAATTTATTCCATTTGAATAACTTTGAATTGAAACCGTCCACATGAATCCAGAAAATGAAAATTAATATATAGGAATTCGGAAAATGAAATGTAACAAGAAAATGAAAATTGAAAGATAGTTGAAAATTTTAAAAAGTTGTTGACAATTTAAGGTTTAAGTTTTATAGGTCTTACTAAATTGCCTTTAAAACGTCTTACTAGCATGCAAACAACTTCAATAAAGTCCCAAAGTCTTGTTTTCATCAATTATTAAACATGAAAAATTATAAAACATGTATGCACAAATGTGTTAATTGCAATTGCTATCCGAGAAAAATCAATGTAAAGTAAAAGAGGATCAACCAATATTATTAATTAATAACAAAATAATCTCAAAGTGATAACAAAAAATCTCAAAGAAGAGAATCTGAAAGAAGAAAGAGACCCAAGTGAGATGGAAAGAGAATCTAGTATATCGAAGAAGAAAGATGAAAATGGACCAAGTAGTATATAGAAGAAAGAAAGAGCATAAGTAAAGTGTGTTGTGAATTGCAATTAAAGAAAAAACAATGTAAAAGAGAATCAGCCAAAAAACAATTAATTAATAACAAAATAATTTCGAGTAGAAAGGACAACCAACTGAAATGGAAGGGGAACCAAGTAGTATGCACGGAGCATATGCATTGATAACAAAATAATTTCAAGGAAAAGAGAAGCACATGCATTGATAACAACATAATTTCAAGGAAAAGAGAAGCACATGCATTGGGAGCATATGTATTGATAAGAAAATAATTGCAAGGAAAAGAGAACCAAATTGATATGGAAAAGGTATACAGATGGAAAGGGAACCAAGTAGTCTGTAGAAGAGAGCATATGCATTGATGTTAACATAATCTCTAGGAGACATGAACCAAGTAGTCTTTAGAAGAGAGCATATGCATTGATGTTAACATAATCTCTAGGAGACAGAGAACCAAGTGAGATGGAAAGGGAACCAAGTAGTATGTAGACGAGAGGAGAGCATATTACGGAAAATGTGTTATCAATGTAAAGTTTAGAATAGTGTGCATTTGAAGATAAACTTCCTCCTAAAAGGAAAGAAAGGTTTGAATCTTAGAAGATAGTAAGTAATAAGACAATAAAGTGAAGAGATACCTTATATTGTATTAAGACCATCATAATCACTGAATCTCATTAAGGTTGGAGCTATCCATGTATAAAGATAGATTATCAAGAAATTAAATGAACAAATTACCATGTTCATACAATAAGCATAACATTTCAACATAGCTTTCAAGGGGAGTTAAGGAGTGATGGGACAATTTGAGCTAGATTCAATTTTAAATTACATTTATGTAGTATGGGGTTAGGTTTTGGCTTTCAAAATATGTATCGGATTAAAATGTGTATAACTTGTAATTTTGTGGTTATAATAATGAGACGAGCTATGTGAGCTTAAATAAATGTCTTGGTGTGTAAATATTATAAATATGCTTGTATGGATTCTTAGTGTGAAGCTCAAAGGCGAGGATTCACTAGTGAATATGCATATATATGCTTTTAGGGGCCATGTTGTAGACATTCCTTGGTGCACTTAAAACTATGCAAATATTGATGTTGGAATATAAAAAGTAGGGTTCAAGATGGTTGTGGAGAGCACCAGAATGGAGGACGAAAGGGGTCCCAAGGGGAAGTAATCTTCTATTGTCAACTATTAGTGTGGGATCTCATATATTTTCCAATCTTTGACTTGAATAGATCTCATCCACCACCTTCCACTTATAATCCCAATATAAATGCATGAAGTGGTTAGTGAGTAATGTTTAATCCATGTAATTATTAGAGAATGCACATGGTACAATTAGTTTGGGAAAGTGTGAAGAGTCCCTCATTCTCCTACCTCGTGGAAATTTTTTCTCTCATTAGCAAGCTCACCATTCTCAGATGCATCACTATCCAAGGCCTCCCTGATGTTGTGTTTTCCATTTGTGACTAGATGATCCAAACTTGAAAATATCCAAAATTCAACATTTTAATGAGATATTACAAAGGGTCGATGAGAGATAGATATGCTATAAGTGTGCACAAAGTTTGAGGAAGTTAGGAAGCTTTCATCCATTTCCTAATTTTGCTAATTCATTGCTCAAAAGAGGTGATGTTTTATACTATCGATGTATTTCCAAAAGGCAATGGCTACATGATACCATTCTTGCTTTCATTGAAGAGAGGGGAATAGCTCTCGAGGTACTCTTGAGTAGTGAAAGGATAGGTCTTCCCTAGTGTTATGTAGGGATTTGAAACTTTAATGCACAAATAGAGGGTAATATGGGGTATTAGGGAGGTACTCAAGGAGGTAATGAATGTGATGTGAATAGATCCACTCAGTAGTTGGTGGAAAATATATATGTTTAGGGTAGTCGGTGTAGCATCCCCAGTTTGACTCCATAATATGAACTTATATATTTTTTATGTAAAGGCTAGAATCCAGGATATAATGACCATGATGACCAAAACATTGTAAATATGTACATGTTTAATATTGATATAAAATCAAAGATGAGATGGGAGGCTATGACTCCACAAGAGGGGAAGTGCTAGGGGGCTAAGGGAAGATATGGGTTTAGCTCTTTAACCTTAGACTTAGTCATCAATCCACTATTTTAAATCTTGATTAAGGGTTGCATCTTGGTCAAGCCACATGGCAACCAAAAGCCACACACATAAAAGAGTGAAAGCTTAGTTGGTAAGGGGTTCTTCACTTTCATTCATGCATGCATGCATGCTTTCCATTGAGGATGGTTTAGAATTCATTGAGAATTGTTGAGAGTGAAACCCCATAATGGTGTTGGAAGACCAAAGATACCATATGTAAACCATCCATGCCTTAACCTATGAGAAATTGGTGCATGATATGAGCATGTTCTATAGTTGCGTGCTCCGGAGTCCCAATTCAAAGACTTCATGTCCAACTTGTATTGGATCATCAATAGGGAACTAGAGGCTACTCGAGGAATTGCTTACTTAGAGAAGGGGGCTTGTTCTTGGCATTATGCATGTTGACGGGGAAGGAGAATTGAGGAATGTGACAACTATGGAGGGGGTTTCTTGCACCAAGTGGTTGCATGAGAGTTGAGTCGTGTAGAAGGTTGACCGGTGTATAGCTGGGAAGAACACTTAGCCCTTGTTGGTTGATAGCCCCAACTCGGGGGTGGATCTATTAAAGAAAGATATTTCTTGAGAGATCCAATGATTGGGAGGAATATCCTTCACCTACAACGAGTTGAAGAATATTACAGATAAGTATCTAAATGTGTATGAATTGCCATGGTTTATTAGTCTAATGTGTTTGTTGTTAAATACTATTACGTGTTTGATGAAATGCATGTAATTGCTTGGAAATATTTACATTAATGTTTCTTGCTTGAATTGCATGTATTTTTCTATGAATGCATACATTGATTTGGGTCACAATTATAACTTTATTTCCATTGTGTAAATTGTTTGTTTTATATTGTGAAATGAATGAATTCCATGTCATATTGGAATATAGATGATAGAATGATAAGTGAGGTTCCTTGTCAGCTCAACTGTGTTACAAAGGCAATCAAGTATGTGACAAAATGATATTCAATCAAACAAAGTTGAGTACACTATAGTCCAATTATGTCTTGGTCAAGCCACATGGCAACAAAAATCCATGCACATAAAGGAGTGAAAGCTTAGTTGGTAAGGTTTTTTTTTGTTTTTTTGTTTTTTGTTTTTTTTGTTTTTTTTTCTAATTCATTCATGCATGCATGCTTTTGATAGAGGGTGGCTCGAACTTCACCAGGATGGTTGAGACTGAAACCTGAGAATGGTATTGGAAGACCAGAGGTACCATATGCAAACTGTCCATGCATTAACCTTGTAAGAAATTGGTGCGTTAAAGAGCATGTCCTGCAATTGCGTGCATTGGAGTCCCAATTTAGGGAATTTTTGTCCAACCTGTGCTAGAGCACTAGTAGGGAACTAGAGGCTACTTGAAGAACTATTATCTTAGAGAGCGAGGCTTGTTTCCAACACTGTGTAGGTTGATGGGGAAGGGGATTTAAGGATTGGACAATTGTAGAAGGGGTTCTATACTAGGAGGTAGCATGAGAGTTAGATATGTAGAAGTTGAGTTCTGAATAGTTGACAATAACACTTAGCCCTTATGGATTGATGTCCTGAACTTGGGGGTAGCTCTGTTAAAGAAATATATGGAACCTACAACTGGGAACAAGATCCTTCACTTACAACCATTTGGACAATTAAAATATAAGTGTCTTACTATGCATGGAAATGCTATGAATGCATATATGTGTTTACATATTGATTATTTACTATTTTGTGAATGTATTAATGCATGGAATTGCTTGGAATGTTCTGTGTGCATTATCTACTTAACTGCCTATAAAATTTAGTATATGCATATGCTAAATTTCTACTGCTATAATGTATAAAATCCATGGACTTCAGAGTGTTCTTCATTATTTGAGTTTTACAAGTGAAATTCGAATATAAAATGGTCTCAAATGTATAAACTAGGTGCCCCATCACCTCAACTGTACTACCAGGATGGTTGGGTGCATTACAAAGTGGTATCAAAACAGGATTCAACATTGAGATCATTTGGGATGGAAATTGTTATTTTTATAGGCATATTGGTGGGTTGCACATGAAGTGTTTGATAGAGTTTTCTTGTGAAGAATCTTCAGTAAGTGGAATGGCCGCTATAACTCCCTATTGGCTAGGTGTGAAGTATGGGGATACATCTGTTGGTGGGAGGATGCCAAGTGGTTTCTCAAGAAAAAGCTTGAGAGTTTTCAGTTTGATGGCATATCAAATTCCATATAACGGAGTCCTTACCGTGGTGGCAAATGGGGAGTCCGATTGCTTGTCACACTTTTGTGTCGGAGGTAAAAACTAGTGGCACTTGAGAGAAATCCCCAAAAAATTGGTTTGATGGTTTATTATATTCCATACAACGGAGCCCCACAATGGTGACGAGTGGCAGAAGCTAATTAGTTGTCGAGGGATAAAATCAGAGTTGTTTTTAGGTGACTAGAAAAGAAGGTTCGATGAGAAGACTCGAGAATGACATGTGTCATCACATCAAAGCTTTTCTGTAACACCTCGGTCTTGACCCCGTTTGCATTAAATGCATATGATGTATATATTGAAATTAATCATGGCGTGGAGCTAAAGGCAAAAAGCCCCACCATGGATTATCGTTTTTATGTTTCGACGATTAAATCGGCGTCGATAGTATTTTGTGCTAGCCATGCACGTTGTGATTTTTAAATCATCATGTAAATATGCAATTAATTAAAAACCCACAACCAGCTATGTCAATGCAACATTAAAAGAGAAGGGGCATGATTTTCCTAAGGATAGTGGGGGGGGGGGGGAATGTTCAACCCTTGGGGCCAAAGGGAAAAAGCGAGATGTCATCAAAAGAACCCAAGAGAGTGGTCAACCACTTCCCTTGTCTTATTCACCAACCGAATTAATTCCCCGTGAGATTGGTTGGGGCAGTTATTTCCTTGAGGGATGTATGCATGGGAAACCATCAGTGATTGGCAGGATTGTCATTCCTTTGACCACACGCTTGCCCAGAGATGCAGATCCCATTCAATCCCTCACGTGGACAAGAAGAACTTCATTCCACTCTCACGTAGGAGAAAGCTTGGCCTCAAGCAGAGATTGGCGTTCTGCATTTTCCCTTTCACAATTTGGGTCTGTGTGATTTTTCCTTCACGTTGGGGCCATTCTCATCATTCTATGCAAGTTGGGAAATTCGTTGTTGTATTCTCCACGAATTTTGGGTGCTGTAAGTCGTTTTGGCCACGTTAGGGCCATAAATGCCCTCTGGAATTCAAGTTGCTCAGTTTGAGCCGTTTTAACCAATAGCGATACCCGATTGGCCTCTGTGGTGTGTCTTCCTTCAATTCCAAAACTGAGTCTGCTGTGTGTACCTAGTTGCTTGGTCTTCAGACCGTGTTTGGGAGTGGAAATGGGGTTTGAGCCTGCTTGATAAACCTAGTGTGTGTAGGAGCCTCACAGATAGAGCTAGAGGGCTGAATTTCTTCTTTGCACCCCCTGAATAGCACTAGAAGGGAAGGCATGGCCCGAGGGACTGCATAGCAGAGAAGGGGATGCTTCTTTGTGTTGGGTGTGTGTGGATGTCTTAGAAGTCAGGCTAGTTCTGGTGCAAGTGTCCACAGCTCTTGGATTGAGCTCACTAGCTTAGCAGCCAACCTTTCCAGCTCTCTGTTAGGCTAATAAACCTAACTGTGTTGGCTTGGCTGAGTTTTGTGTATCCTTGGCTAAGTGTGAGCCTGCTAGTGTTCCCCTTATTCCTTGTGGAATCATGCCCCGCTCGGGGGTGGCAGTGTTGCTGAGAGATTGATGAGTAGACTAGCCTATGGTTGGGTGGAACATTGCAGCGACGTAGCTAATTGCAGGACAAGCTACTGTTAAGATAAGTATTCTTGTCTATATCATCTTTGCAATTGTAGTTGCTACTTAATGAAAATGATAAACATGTTAAACGCTGTGAATGTGTTGAATGAAATGTAAATGCTTCCGCTGTGTATTGCATTTTATTCATCTGTAAATGTTTTTATTTCATTGCTTTATATATATGTTCATGGGGCTTAGATGCCCTGGGTTGATAGCCACCAGCTAAAGTTAGTCGCGTCCTCTCTGCCGAGTAGAGGGGAGGGGACGTGACATTTTCAAATGGAGTTATTTTATGTGACATGAATATAAGATTTGATAAGAAGGTCTAACGAGAAGCATCGAAAGGGACACACATCAACATGTCGGTGTTGAGTAACCGAGCCTGAGTTGACATGTTGCAAAAAATCATAGTAGATTATCAGGGTACACAACAAGGAAACACTTGTAAATGACCGACAAATGATGTCCGATATCCAATTAGAGTTGAGTACATATTGAATCGTGAGTGATTAAATGCCCCAATATCAACGATTGTGTTCCATAGTGCGTCCACTATTTCCACGAGGGATAACAACAGGCAGGCATGCCATTGGGAGAAAACCACCTAGTTATGTGCCGGTTTTTTGCTGGTAATAACTCCAACAAGAACTTTTTAGAAACTTCATTCCAATGCGTCGTTACTCCTTTTGGTAATAAAATACCACATGTACATATTCCAACCAAGTAAGATGGATCCGATGTGGACCGACCATGTGGGAATGACATGGACAAACCACATGGACATATCAGATCTGGTTGATTGAGACTATTTGCATCGATTGGAGGTCATGAAGCGTTATAACGAACGACCTAGATTAAGTTGGCATATTTTTGTTGCGAAAGATTTGATTGTTCACGTCGATAAATTTGATCTAGGAATTGTTGAAGTCTCCTATGCGTTTGCACAAAATGTAATGTATGGGGTGACCGTGATTGTTTGCTCCGATAAAAGTAAGATCAATTGTCGAGGTAGAAAATGAAGCCGTAAGACAACAAGAAAGGGCTTCCCAACAACCCATGCTAGGTGATAAAAACAAAGATGACAACAATAATAGGCAGGTTGTAATGACAAGATGGAAGCAACAAATGACTTGGCCTAAAGATGATGGAAACTTGGTACCTTCCGCCATAGTGGCAGCCATATGTCATGCCACATCGACAGTTATGCCACATCATTATAAATTAAGAGGATTATTCAGTGCCATGAAGATGAGCAAGATAGAACAAAAATAGGCCATAGATTTAAGCTGAGGTCCAAGTACAAAGAGATTGGAAATAATGATGAATTTCATGTAGCAGGTCACATCAGTCGACCACTATAGATTAGTGCAGCTACATGAACAATGCTGAAATTGGGTAAATCTAACAAATTTTGAAGGGTATAATTCTTAGATCATGAATTAAAATTGAGCATGAATATAACCATTGGAATTCCTATTCGGAAGAGAATAGTGCTAGTAAGCCACATGTAGAATTATCTCTATGTCTGTCATAGGAAATTGATAGAACATGGTTTATGGGTTTGAATGGTCAATACTTTTGTTAATGTGTATAATATCCAAATTACCGCAAACTTTGGGAAATCATGTTACGATGATAAGGGAGTGTGACAGAGGTAAAATAAACTAAGTATGATTGTATGAACATCATAAGGGTACTCTCACAGTGATGTGAAAGCATAATGGAATGAGCTAAGTATAGTTTAGCTATGTGATGAATAACAACGCAAATGATTGTCAAAGCCTCTTAAACCTGAGAAAAAAGTTCTATGGTGGTATTGAAGCATGTTAGATGTAAGATTGAGTTGGATGTCTATAGACACATCCATGATGATGCTTGCATAGTTATATGAAGGTGCAATGAAAGAAACAATGCATAGTAAAAGTGCTTGTTGACAAACATGTCAAAGAACTAATCCAAGGAGTGCTGAACTGTAACTCACCCAACCCAAGTCATGGGTAAATAAGGCTGTAAGTGCTCTCTATTATGTTTAAGAGCGCTGAATATAGACTTTATCACAGTGGAATGCATAGTAAAAGTGCTTGTTGACAAATAGGTCAAAAAACAAATCCAAGAAGTGCTGAACTGTAACTCACCCAACCCAAGTCACAGGTAAAGAAGGGTGTAAGTTCTCTCTATTATGTTTAAGAGGGCTGAATATAGACTTAATCACAATGTATAAGTTTACTAAAAAGGAATTGGTTACTTGGTAAATAAATTAAACTTTCTAGGTTAACTAGTTTAGCCAATACATCTCTAACTCAATTAGAAAATTATCAACTACTTTCATGGCATAGTCTAAGACTAACTACAATTTACAAACCCAATAAATGAACTGATATGGGGATGACATGTACAACCACATGACAGTCCATACCAATCCCAAATAACTATTAAAAACTCAACCGAAATGCGGTACAATCATCTCAAACTATTTAGTGATTAATTTTCTAACAATTGCTTCATAAATAATAAAAATATTAACCATTGTATTATGTATGGATTAGACTTAATACCGTGGGATGACCTGATAAATGGAATCCATAAATGGCCACATGGATACCCCTATATCATATTTCCTTACATCAGATTTCATATATAATTCAAAGCACAAAAGACTAGCATAAGAGGGAACATACCTTCCACGAAGCTATAAATCCTACAACAAGGTTAGTAGCATGATAAATCTAACTTTTAATCTAGAAATTAGTGTGAAAAAACAACCTTTATAAAATATCATAACATTCATACCTAACAATTCGAAGGTTGCAAGTACTTATCTTATTTTATGTAATTGGCGACAACATGAAAAATTTCCTCCCAGGTGTTGATCTCTACTTGGAGTGGGTTTTCCTGCCGAAATATCCCCCCAAGCCGAGGTTTTGGAATCCCACACTAGAAGGTCTCTTCTAGGTCAACTCTAATGGTTGATGTGCTTCCTTTCCTGAAATTAACCCCCCTCTCCCAGAAAGGAAAGTAGTGGTTGGTTTTGGGATTACCTGCCTCTTCGAGAATGCCACTCCAACCTCCAAGGTCAATTCTCAGTTTGAATCCCTACTAGAGAATTTGAGACTAAGAGGAGTTGGTCCTAGACACCCATCCAATATTAACTCTCTCTCCCTCAAGTTCTAACGCAACCAGGGTGATATTTTCACACATAATTATCTCCCTCTCAAGTTGGACAATCTCACAAAACAACACTTTCGACCTCCCAGCTCCATCCTCAACTAGAATCTTTACTAGAGCATTCGAAACTAGAGAGTAGTCGGGCCTAAACACCTGTATGGGATTATCCCCCTCTTTCTAAGGCTCTAGCGAAACCTGGATGATATTTCCACACATGATTACCCCCCTCTCTTGTTGGATAATCTCACAAAACAACACTTCAAGACCACCCGAGTCAAAATACAGACTCAAACCTCCATTGGAGCATTCAAAAACAAGGATAAACTATCCTCCTGAATCCACAAGTTGAATCCCTACTAGGGAATTCACTTTACATGGATAAAACTACCATGGACCACATCCAGATCCCTACTAGGGCATCGAGAATCAAGAAAATATGGTCTCCTGGACCAATAGACTAGAGTGACTACAAAACTATGCAAATATTGGGGCCATATCTCTCTTAGTATTTTCTATTCCACCAAATCCCGTCTCTTCCAAGCTCCCAAACCAGCATAAACAATGAATGAATGAATTATGGAGAAATTCAAATTGCCTTCAAGAGTTTGACTCTAGGCCACTGAGGAAGGACTCCCAATTTAGTGGGGCTTCTTAACAAACCCTCACTGTCTCATTCAAGTCTTCACTGAGCCACTTGAATTCACTGATACTGAATCTAAAACACTAACATAGACACTTCCCATGCATGGTTAATTCAAATTAATCAATTTAACTCTAAAAACCCCCTTAACTAACTCTTCATCACCCATAAATTACTCCCATGCATTGGAGACAACTCAAATTCACCCACGATCACTCTCTACCACTAAATACAACTTGAACTCATCTTCTTAACTGAAGGTTACCGACTTTAACCCATAAAAATACATTAACTAACTAAAACCAAACTCCATTTATCCAATTGATTCTAATTGACAGTCAGCTACACTAGTTATAACTCAGTAAAGCTCAAACTAACTGAATATAACTTAGTAAAGCTTGAACTAACTCAAATCAACTAATTGTAACTTAGTTTAACTTAGTTTAACTGAAACTAATTGAGATTAACTCAATATTAACTAAAATTAACTTAATATTAACTAAAATTAACTGATAGTAACTCATTTTAACTAGATAAAACACTCCAATTAAGGTTAAGTTACAAGAATTAGGTGCATGTCTGACCAAACCTAGCCAAATAGGCGCAATAGACAAAAGTGATGTGAAAGTGGGTCCCATCAATATCTAGATAAGGAATGTTCTCTCTAGGTGCATTTACTGCATGCATATGCATACAAGACATTAATTATGGGTTTTAGGACCCCCATGGTCCCAAATTAATAAAATTAGGTGGGCAAGAGTATTTTTAGTGGGAGCTACAACTCCTAACCCCAACCCCTTCTCATATGACATTCCAGAACCCCCTAACAACGTTATTATCATGTTGTGCCATTAATAACAATAATAATTATTATATATAAATAATAATGATTATTGCAATTAAAATAAAATCCATCTCATCAAGTGTCCATGGTCCTGACACCTAGTGCCAACTCAACAAAGAAAAATGAGAAAGCATACTTATGTTTGGGGCTTACCTTCACAATATTACATCCCATCCCCCTTAAAACAATGCATCATCCTCGATGCATACTTACTTTTAAGTGTCATCAACCATGCCTTTATTCATTGCCACTCTCTGAACTCTTCTTCCAAGATACAACAATACTTCCCACTACCACCTGCTTTTATGTGCATCTCCAAATCCTATGGGATGTGACTTCCTTTACCTTGCCGGTCTCTCGAAATATCACCTCCCACTCCCAAGATTCCCATGCGAGAACCTAGACTAGAAGAGTGATTCCCAATGTAGAAGCAAATGTTAATCTTCAATCCCTATCACATGGCCTTCAAGACTCATTGTAAGGCCTTCAATCCTTCAACAAAATAAATTCATTTGAATCATATTTCAATCAATAAAACATGTGATTAGCCATCAGTTGTAAAGATACAAGATGCATAAAATGCATATTCATGATACATGAAATAATTTACAATTAATTACACAATTTTCATCAATATATACAAAGTTACATAAAAAAATATAGATATTTTTGCATCAATCTATTCACATCACCAATATACTTTCCTAGAAAGGATCATAAAGATACTATTCTTAACAAGGATTACAACAATATAACATATGCTAATGCATGCAACATTGACCATTGTACAAACACATACTATCTTGGCAAGACCAACAACTTACATATTAATAGGAACTACACATTAACAAGATCCATCCTTACCACATTCCAAGAATATACATAAGAGTACTTGACTTAGTCACACAAAATCATCATATCATACCAATGATCCTATTTATCCCTACTTATCGACAAACTTTCTATCATGCAATATAATCAAGCTATTTTACCTAGAGCATTCCCATAGGAACAATAGGCCCATTCAACACATATAAACAACATTAAGACACATCTATCTGTTTCAAGTACCATTCAATTTTTATTGGCATTGCTACGAAAAGAGAACCCATAGGAAATATTGCATATTATCGAACAATATTTGTTACCATGTAACATTCATAGGAACATAACTCAATATTCACCAATCATTCTAAAAACATAAGGTGAACTTGTTCAATATTTTGATGGAACCAAAACAAATACCAAACTTTTAAACTTTATTTAAACAAAAAAATATCACTTCATCAATTGAATTACCTAAATTAGAAGATTATTTGAGATTAAGGTTGAGTTGTACTTTCCACACATTCTGTTTCTAATTGTTAAGAATTCATCAAGGTTGCTAGAGTTATTATATATGGATTTAATCTAGGACAAGTAATGCACATTTAAAAGAAAATATACTTATTTTAAGTATGCCGATCACTTGGATGCATTCCTTCTTTCTTCCATAGGTTAAGCCCTTGATCCTCTAACTATCATTCTTTCTTAAACAAAAATGGAAATATCGTAATAATATTCTTATGCATAGGGATACCATAGTTGATGGCGTTAGGTAATATCATTCTTGATTCTATGGTAAAGCAACACTTTATATGTCAATTTTTTTTAGGTTCAAATCATTCTCTATAAATGCTTTAGTTGACATTCAATAATTATAGCTTATCATAATTTTGATAGGTCACTTGGTACACATATAGGTTACCCTTTCATCAAATATCTAAAACAATTGTTTTAAAGTTATTGGAAGTCATAATATCCATAAATTTTCAATTTGGACTACTCATTGTATGGATTCAATATGCTTTACCTACATTTTCTAGAGTTCAAAATAACATGTTCATGCACCCATACTGTAGTTTAATATGTACACATAATTTCTTTTCAATCATGAAATTTAATATACTAAGCATTTGATGTAAGGATTTAAATGCTAGCGGCTTTTAGATTAAATTTAGATGTGAATTTTCTACTTCGATTGACAATCTTGATAATGGATAATGGAATATCAGATCTTCATGATTAAAGTCCTAGTTATCTTCTCTTAATACTAGTAATCAGTCAACTACAATACATATTATTTTATGAGTTCCACATGGTTTAGTGTTTAATTAAGTGCATTCTACCAGATCTTAGAATGAAATTTAGCGTGTTACATCTACCTAAAATCCTACAATATAATAATTACATAGTCATACCATACATATAACACAATCATACATATATACATGCAGGTATTCCTATATTAATCACACCTATATACCCATATCATATGATACCATACACACAAATCGACAATTTGGTTACATATTCTAATTTCATCATCGATTTTAATTACCTTATAATATACATATATTACGCATATGTCAATATATGCTTCCGAATACTATACGCCATTTACGATGCTATATCATATCAATATACACCGCCATATATATATATTACATACATGCACACTATACATATAGTATATACACGATATCGTATATGCGTATTGCATATAATAAATTGCGCATTACAGTATATCCCAACCTACCCACATTGATACGAACACTATAACGCATATTCTTGATACAACCTATATACTTTGTATATACATATATTGTTGACATATACATTGATATTTTATAATCATATACTTATATATACACATATATATTATTACACTTGGTAATTATCATACTATTCCAAACACTTTAATGCATGTAACCATGCCATACCTTATAATCATACATTTTATAACACAAATACATAGACGATTAAAAAAAAGTTTCAAGGTTGGGGATGTGTTCTCTTTAAGAGAAACACTCTTTTCAAATACCTAAGTAATTAATATATATTAAAAAAATTTCAATGGGGGTTGCGATCTCGCCAAGAAGACACCATTTCCAACAACATATTAATTAATTAATTTATATTAAGTCAATCTGGATGGGGGTTGTGTTTCTTTGAGGGAGATTCCCTTTCCAACTGGCAATCCAAATCATTAAATACATGTAACTTTCATAGAAAAACACAATGTTCTCAAAATCTCTACACACACACACACACATTGAGGTAGGTATTCTAGACAATTACATAAGTTGAATAAAATAATCACCAATCATCCAGAACCCATTCTCCATATACTTCATAGAGTAAAGAAGATACTATGCTTATCCACATAACTCGAAAATAACGACTTCCTTATCTTATTAATAAGGGAATAAATTATTCCATATATATAGCAAAGTATATATATACTTTGCTATCAACCCCTAATATATGTCTCAAATATAATATTTTTGAAAATAACCCACATAATATCATATCAACTATGCCCTATCCCAAATTGATACACAAAACATCTATTAATGACCCCTTGGATTAATTCAAATCCTAAAATATATATACTTTTATAACTAATCAGTAAAATTGTTCTTATTTAATAAGTCCATTTTTGTATCTCTACTTCACTATTTAACCAACTAAAACCTTAATTTAAGATCAATATTTAAGTAATTTAAAAATTATCTTTGTTAGAGCAGTAATCCATCTTAGTACTGTGATGATATACCTAGGACACATTTCATTAGCCTTCATGCTATATTCCATGGTCCAGACTTAGGCTATGTTGATCACTTACTGCAGTTGAGGCACTCTACTTTGATCATTCAGACATCCCAGGAGCCCTCATTAATGAAATATTAGTCTTGAGTAAGGGAATGTGTTTGACCATAGGCGCTAGTGCATGTATTTGGTGGTTTATGGCCTTCCTTGGGCATTTATTTCCTCCTAGAGCCACTCCCACTCACCCATGTGCTCACCCACGCTTACCATGCCTTCATGTATATTCCAGCACGCTCCAACCATGTTCACACTAGCATTCGTTACCTTTTGGGATGATTAGTGAGCTCATTGGTCCACCTAGGGGGTTTTGAGGTCAATTCACAGTCTGACACTTGTATGCATCTAGATGGCCTCCAAAGGCTAATCATTTCTACCTAATGTAATATAAACATGATCCAAACATATTTACTTGTTGGGAAGTCATAATAATATCAGTTAGTGGCTATATTTGTGTATGTTAATTTCATATTTTCACCATTTTTCTGCATTATTTTGAGTAAACTCAAATTATGAGGCTTCCCTTGGCTCCTAGCTCCTACTGTGAATCGATTCTCACAATCTTGATTTTAATGCTTAACTAAAATACAACATCTAGATAGATTCAATATTTTACTAAGATTAGGATTTCTAATTAAGTTCAATATGACTAAACTAAGGATTTTATTTAAACTCCCCTTTTTATTTTAGTTAAATTCATTATTTAATTTACTTAAGAAAATTTGGATTTAATTATTATAAAACTTAACCTTTAACTCCTCTTGACCTAATTGGTGATTTTGTAGATTTTTGTTATGACAACTTGACACAAAAGAATGTACATGGATTCATTATCAAATCATGATTTAATTTCAATAGTCTTAAAACTACATATACCAACACAAATATATCCCCTTTAACCTCATTGTTGTCATAATTTAAACAAATAATTCAAGGAATGTAAGGAGCACAATATATCTAATGCATGATATCACATGAGCATTCATACCATAAGGTACATATCTAATATTTAGACAATACTATGTTTAATATCATGCATGGCATTAGTTAACACCTCGTAGGACTTGAGATATTGGAGTTAATATTAAGTATTAGAATCTAGTTTAGGGTTCACGTTGCGGCTATCCAATTGTAGCACTTTTGTGTAGCAATCAATTAATGTTTATTATGACTCTATCAACTTTTCCATATTACATATGTGATCATTAAATTACCCATCAAAGAAATAAAATAAAATATATCACTCCTTGTAAGGTCCAAACAACCCTAGTGTTGTAACCTAGAGCTCTAATACCACTTGTAACCCACCCAACCCAGGTAACGGGTAAATAAGGGTGTAGGTTCTCTCTATTATGTTTAAGAGGGATGAATATAAAATTCATAACAATGAATAAGTTTACTAAAAAGGAATTGGTTACTTGGCAAATAAATTAAACTTTCTAGGTTAACTAGTTTAGCCAATACATCTCTAACTTAGCTAAGAAATTATCAACTAGTTTCATGGCATAGTTTAAGAATAAATACAATATACAAATCCAATAAATGACTTGATATGGGGTTGACATGTACAACCACACGACAGTTCATATCAGTCCAAAAAACCATTTAAAACTCTACCAAAATACGGTACAATCATCTCAAACTATTCAATGATTAATTTTCTAACAATTGCTTCATAAACAAGATAAGTTTTAGCCATTGTCTTATGTATGGATCAGAATTAACCTCGTGGGATAACTTAATATAAGAAATCCATATACGACCACATGGATGCCCCTATATAATATTTTTTGACATCATATTTCATATATAATTCAAAGCACAAAAGACTAGCATAAGAGGGCACATACCTTTCGTGAAGCCGTCAATCCTACTATAAGGTTAGTAGAATGATAAATCTAAATTTTAATCTAGCAATTAGTGTGCAAAAACAACCTTTATAATGTATCATAAAATTCATACATAACAATTCAAAGGTTGCAAGTACTTATCTTATTTTATGTAACTGACAACAACATGACAACTTTCCTCCTAGTCGTTGATCTCTACTTATAGTGTGTTTTCCTATCGAAAGATCCCCCCGAGATGATGTTATGGAATCCCACACTAGAAGACCTATTTTTCTGGTTAAATATAATGGCTGATGCATTTCCTTTCTTGGAATTACTCCCTTCCCCCCAAAAGGAAAGAAGTGGTTGATTTGGGATTATCCTCCTCCCCTACAGCGCCACTCTGAGCTCCAAGATCAATTATAAGCTCGAATCCCTAATAAAGCATTGAATACTGAGAGAAACTAGTCCTAGAAACCCATATGGGATTATCCCCTTCTCCCTCAAATTCTAGCGCAACTAGGGTGATATTTCCACACATAATTATCCCCCTCTCATGTTGGATAATCTCACAAAACAACACTTTCGACCTCCTAGGTCCATTCTCAGCTCAAATCTCTACTAGAGCATTCAAAACTAGAGAGAAGTCATTCCTAGACACCTGCCCAGGATTATCCCCCTCTCCCTCAGGCTATAGTGAAAAATAGGATGCAATTTCCACATAGGATTATCCCCGTCACATGTTGGATAATCTCACAAAACAACACTTCAGGACCATACGAGTTAAAATACATACTCGAACCTCCACTTTAGCATTCGAAGACAAGGATAAACTATCCTCCTAACTCTATAATTCAAATCCCTACCAGGGAATTCACTTTACATTGATAAAACTACCACGGAATACCTCCAGATCCCTACTATGGCATCCAAAAACAAGAAAAAATGGTCTCTCAGATCAATAGACTAGACTAATACAAAACTATGCAAGTATCTGGGCCAAATCTCTCTTGGCATTCACTATTCCACTAGAACCCTGCTCTTCCAAGATTCCAAACCTGCATAAAAAATGAAAGAATGACTTATGGAGTAATTCAAATCCTTTTTACCAATTCAAATTTATTTCAAGAATCTGACTCTAGACCACTCAAAAAGGACTCCGAATTCAATGGGGCTTCCTAACAAGCACTCACTAGCACATTCAAGTTTTCAATGATCCTCTTAAATTCATTGCTACTGACTCTATAACACTAACATAAACACTTCCCATGCATGGATAATTTGAATTCATTAATTTATCTCCAAAAACATGTAATGTCCCTTTTTTAAATTTTTACCAAAATGCTCAATTTTCCAAATTTTTCACAATTTTGGCTCTTGACTAGTTTTAGTGTCTTAGTCTCCAAATCAGCCGAACTGCTCCCAAAGATTCAGAAAAGGTGTATGAATGATATAATAACTTAATTATTATGTTCATATATGTATTATGGCTCTCCAATCACTTTTGTAATTCTGTACTAAATTCTGAACAAGATAGAGGATTTTACTGGCAATTTTGGTCTCAAATCCCCCCTGGGGTAAGTGATAGAAATGGCTTCCAAAATGTGCAGAAACCCACTCTAATTCTTAAATTTAAGCATGATGTGTGTAGAATAAATTATAAGAGACTCATATGCATAACCAATCGACCTCCCATGACTGTTATCACTTCTTTCAATCAGATATAAAAAACTAGTTTTGGACCCTAGGGGAAATGAGGAGTAGTTTGCTCCAATTGCTATTAAATTCGACCAAATGGCCACAAATTCTCAGTTACTGAATATGAAACCCATAATATAATTTAATTACAGTCCATTCATTCACAAATCATCAATATTTTATACATCCATTCGAATCCATCAAGATTACAAGAGTTTACAACAAGGTAGTGGGGAAATGGCACTGTTTCTTCATTATTGAGAAATAATACATGAGATTTATTAGCCTTTATACCTGAGAGATTTATGAAATTAAATATAATATCATTTAAATAATAATACAAAATAATGGAGCAAGAGAATCCCCCTCAAAGAGATGAATAGCTCACCAAGTGCGCCTCACTCCATAGAGCTGAAATATGGTGAGAAAACTTGAGATGAAAGGAAGAACAAGATGAACTTGATATGTCCACGAGATGCTGTAGATTTGCACCTATAAATTATGACTCGATTTAATCTCCTTGAAATACATTATTGGTCTCTCCAAACACCAACTAGGATGGGAATCTTTCACCCTCGAAATTGGCTAAGGCATGAACTAGTCATCCACTAGCTCTCTCTCTTCACAATACAATTTTAAAAAATGATAAAAAAGGGAATTATCATGGCTGATCCCTGCATTTTATAAATATTATTTGTCTTCTATGGTTCCAAATCCATCCATAAACCAAATCCAAGTCGAATTGGTGTGGCTGCTCATGCTATGCCATGTGGTCTCTCTCTTCACCTTCCCTCTTCTCCCAAATTTAAGTAGGAGCCTTTTATCCTTCTCCAACAGCCATGAGCTCCCTCTAAGATGCTCTATTCAGGCATGAAATGTCATATATGTCATATTTCAGCCTTAAAATCTGACCTATAATTGTCATAGAATATCCATCTTTGGTGTCATAGATGTCATAAATGTAAAGGGAATCTAGCCATGTGTCCATGAAACTCCCATTTGGCTCTTCCTCTCCCCATGTAAGTTACAATTCATCCAAAATTTGACCTATGAAGTATATGGAAAAGTATATTAACCTTATAATCCATCCAAAAACATTGGTCTTCCCATAGATTCATGATTGCAAGAGGAGGATGCCATTTAACATAGGAATTCTAGCTTGAGTGGGCCCCATAGTCTCCATGTGTCTCCATTCTCCATAGCCATTTAATTTTCAATTTCATTCATTTAATTAAATCTATTAAATAAATATTTATTCCTTCTAATGTCTAAACACCATTTATTAGCTCCCTTATTAGCTTTCCAATGTTTCCACCCAACCTAGGGAACTAGTAGGATTGATGGAATTTTCCTACTATGCAATTATTTGAATGGGGACATTACAGTCCTCCCCACCTTATATAGCTTGTCCTCAAGCAATTTCAGATTTTGATGCAGCAAAATATTCTCATCTTTCCATGTGGCATCTTCACTTGGTAGATCCTTCAATTGCACCAAGTATTCTTTGATTGTTTTGCTCCTCAATATTCTCTCCCTTGTCTTCAAAACCTTTTCCAGAATAAGTGTGAGATGTCCTTCATCATCCAAAGGAGGAAGTTTATCTGAAATGATCATTTTCTGACCAATAGATTTCTTGAGACAAGAAAAATGAAATACATTATGAATTTTACTCCCTTCCGGAAGTTCCAACTCATATGCTACTTCTCCAATCTTTCGGATTACCTTGTAGGGCCCATAGTATCTTGGATTTAGATTTTCTGCTCCATTCCTTTTGAGAGATGTTTGTTTGTATGGCTGAAACCTCAAATACACTAAATAATCAACCTGAAAGGTCCTTTCCTCTCTATGTTTATCGGCATATTGTTTTTGCTGATTTTGGGAAACCTGCAAATTGTCTTTTAAAAGCTTTAAAATTTCTTGGCTTTCTTCCATCCAATATTTAGTTTTTGGAGCTCTACTATCACCAAATATCATATCAAAAAATGTAGGTGCATAATAACCATATAATGCTCTAAAAGGAGACATCCCTATTGACATGTGAAAGATGGTGTTGTAGCAAAACTCACCCAAGTGTAGCCATTTTGTCCAAGCTTTTTGCTGTTCTCCCACATAGTAACCATTCCAACCATTTATTGACCCTATCTATTTTTCAATCAGTTTAGGGATGGTATCTTGTAGTTGGAGTCATCTGAGTGCCCACCAATCTGAAAATTTCTTGCCAAAAAGCACTCATGAATCTATCATCTCTATCACTCACAATGCTCTTGGGGAGCCCATGCAATCTGAAGATTTATTTGAAAAAAAGGTCGGACACTTGTGCATAACTAATAGAGGATGTAACAGAAAATAAATGAGCAAACTTAGTCAATCTATCCACTACCAGATATATGCAACTCTTTCCCAAATATTTGGGCAAACCGGTGATGAAATCCATCGATATACTGTCCCATTTTTGCTCTGGAATGGGAAATGGTTGTAATAAAATAGCTGGGTATGTGAGTTCTAATTTGTTTTTCTGACACACCTTACATTCATTCACATACTTTTGAACATATTCCTTCATCCCCTTCCAATAGAACCTTTGCCTTATTTTCCAATAGGTTTTGAAGATCCTCGGATGGCCTGCTAGTGGTGAATCATGTACTTCCTACAAAACTTTGTACTTAAGCTCTGAATATCGAACCAAATAAATTCTTCCCTTATAGTATATCAGCCCATTCAAAATTCTGTAGTTATCATCTCCCACGAGTCCATCTAATACATCACAAGCAAACTTATATTTGGCATATTCAACTAGTAGCATGTCTTTCCAATTTTTAGCAATGTTCATGAGAGAAAAAGAAGGTCTTCGAGATAATGCATCTTATACAATGTTATTTTTCCTTTCACATATTCAATATCAAAATCATAAGCTTGGATCTTTCTTACCCACTTTTTTTTCCTTTCATTTATATCCTTTTGGGTAAGGCAGTGTCTTAGACTATTGTGGTCAGTTTTCACCACAAACTTGTTTCCTACCAAGTATTGTCGAAATTTGGCCAAGGAATGCATAATGGGCCACATCTCTTTGTCATATATGGAGTAAATATTTTCATTAGGCTGCAACTTTCTTCTCTCAAAGGCTATATGGTATTGGCCTTGCTTTAGGACAGCCCGTACTCCTCCACCCAAGGCATCACATTCAACAACAAAAGGATTAGAAAAATTAGGTAATGCAAGTATGGGACACCTACTCATTACCTCTTTCATTTTTTGGAATTCATTTCCAGCCTCTTCATTCCACTTGAAATCATCCTTCTTAGTCAAATCAGTGAGTGGAGAAGTCAACTTGGAGAACCCTTTCACAAACTTCCTGTAGTATGTACATATTCCAATGAAGCCGCTTAATTATGTGATGTTTTTTGGTGATGGCCATTCTAAGATAGCCCTGATCTTTTCCATGTGCACTTTCACTCCATCTTTCCCAATAATGTGCCCAATATATAATAGTTATTTCATCCAAAATTCACATTTAGACATCTTAGCATACAAAGACTGTTCTTGCAAAGTTTTCAACACAATCTCTAGGTGTTGCAAGTGCTCTTCCCAAGTTTTACTGTAAATGAGAATATAATCAAAGAAGACTAAAAAATACCTTTTAAGCTTCTTGCAAAATATTCTATTCATACATGCTTGAAATGTAGCTGGAGCATTAGTCAACCCAAATGGCATAACAAGATACTTAAAGTGACCATAATGACATCAAAAAGTAGTCTTTTGCACATCTTCCTCCTTCATCCGAATTTGGTGATAACCAGATCTAAGGTCAATTTTGGAAAAGTAATTAGCTCCAAATAGATCATCGATGAGCTCATAAATCCTAGGAATAAGATATCTATTCTTGATGGTATTCTTGTTCAAAGCTCTAAATTCTATACACATCCTCAAAGTTCCATTTTTTTTCTTTACCAACACTATCGAAGAAGCATAAGGGATAGAGCTTGGTCTAATCAGTCCCAACTCTAAGATTTCTTGAATGTCCTTCTCAATCTCATTTCTAAACTTCTTGGGATTTCTATAAGGTGGTATCTGAATGGGTGAAGTACCCTCCTCCAAAACAATGTTATGCTCAACCCCTCTATCAGGTGACCTACCATGTGGAAGATCTCTAAAAACTTTTTCATATTTGTGCAAAAGTGTCTCTATCTCCTTGGAGTGTTTAACAACTCTGATTTTTGGCTTGGGAGAGGTGATACAACATTCAACAGCCCATTATATATCACCATGCATAAATATATATCTAATACTATTGCAATTTACTACCTGTTTTGGGTAAGTGTGCTGCCCTCTCACAACCCTTAGTACACCTGCTGAATCTTGAAATTTCATTTCAGGAATTTGATAATTTACTGAATACTCTCCTATAGAATACAACCATTGCAATCCCAATACTAAATTAGTATCAAAAACATCAACCACACAAAAACTATCAACAAAATTATAGTTACCTATGGTGACTTGTAGCTTTGGAACCCATGTGTTGCATTGCATTGTGTTGTGACCTGGAATGACAATTGTGAAGCCATCGAATGGTTCACTTTGTATATTTATTTTATCCACCATCTCTACATCAATGAAATTATGTGTAGCTCCTCCATCTACCAAAACTAAAGCTCTTTTTCCCAATACCACACCCTTGCATCGAATAGTGTGATAGCGAGGCACTGCTGAAAGTACTATCATTCTTGCTTTGTCCGGTGAAGGCTGATTTTCTTCTTGTTTTTCTTCTTCATCTGCTGTCTCATATGCCTCCTCTTGATATGAAATTTTCCATTCTTCATCCATGCCCCCTTCATACTCATCATTATCAGAAATTACTTCTATGTATTGAGCTTTTCCTTTAGCACATTTATGTCCCAATGTCCATGGTTGGAAGCATGTGAAGCATAATTTTTTCCTTCGAAGTTCATCCCTGTTTTGTCCTTCTTTCTTATTCTTTTCAGATGGATCTCTTTTCCAAAACTTCTTATCAAGTGCATCCTTTTTCCAAGGATTTATTTCAAATCTGAAGTTAGGCTTGGGAGGAAATCTTGTTGTAGGAAGCACACTTTGAAGATCTCTAGTCAAGCTCATTGCATCATTTAAGTTAGTAGGCTTGTGGGATTTGACCAAACCTTTTAAGGGCTCTGACAAAACTTCAATGAACAGTGATACTAACCTTTCCATAGATACATTAGCCACCTTAAATGATAATCTTTGGAATTCCAACATATACTCAATAGGAGTCCCTACTTGCTTCAATTGTGCTAGTTCTTTGAAAGACAATTCTGGATCTTTTTGCTCAAACCTTTATAATACCATGTCAACAAATTTACCATATGTTTTAACCTGATCATGACCCAATGTTTTCAGGCCATGTAACCACCATTCATTGGCATCTCCATCCAAGTGCAAAATAGCTATTTTTAAAGCATCTTCTTCCACCATTGGATTCAATTGAAAATACACATCCAATTTTTGCACCCAAGTGTTAGTAGAACTTTGAGATGAACCATCAAAAGTAGGAAGTGGCACTTTACCTATGGCACAATTCAATTATTTGTTTTGGTGTAGAGACTTATTGTCCTCCTTCTTTTTGAGTTTGTTTGCCATGGTGAAGTACTGCTCAAATGTTATACTTCTCCTACACTCTTCATCCAATTTAGCCCATTCTTTTGTTATTGTATCAATTTCAAATTGAATGTTAGTCTCTTTTTTGGGAATAAGAAATTTAGGTGTAGTAGGCCTTGGCCTTGGTGTGCTCTGAAATTCATGGGGTCTATTATGAGGTCCTGTTCATGAGAAAATGTGTTCACCCATTGCCTTCTTTTTTGCTGATTGTGAACTACCACTATCTCCTATTATCCCTTTGCTTCCCATTTGACTGGCCATCAATTCAAATCCTTTTGCTATATGTTGGGTCATGTATACCATAGGTTGGGTCATGTCCTTGGATATTTCTTCAAACAGGGGTTTTATAAGTTTGAGATACTCCATTTTCTCTTTAGTGTAGTCTTGTCCCTCGTGAGCCATAACTATAGTCAAAGGTACATTTTTTTTTCTAGTTCTTCTTCTACAAGACGAGCACCTTCCAATTCATATTCTAGGGTGGTGGTTTATTGATTTGAATCCTTTTTAACACCATAAGTTTCCAATACCATGCTCTGATACCACTTTTAACATCTCTTTTTTAAATTTTTACCAAAATGCCCAATTTTCCAAAATTTTCACAATTTTGGCTCTTGACTAGTTTTAGTGTCTTGGTCTCCAAATCAGCCCAATTACTCCCAAATATTTAGAGAAGGTGTATAAATGATATAATAAATTAATTATTATGTTTAGGGATCCCTCCAATCACTTCTCCAAGTTTTTACTAAATTCTGAACAAGATAGAGGATTTTACTGGCAATTTTGAGCTCAAATCCCCCCGGGGTAAGTGGTAGAAATGGCTTCCAAAATGTGCAGAATCCAAATTGAATTCTTAAATTGAAGTAGGGGATTTGTATAATAAATTATCAGATACTCATATGCATAACCAATCGATCTCCCATGGCTGCTATCACTTCTTTCAATCAGATATAAAAAACTAGTTTTGGACCATTGGGGAAATGAGGTGTAGTTTTCTCCAATTGCTATGAAATTCGACCCAATGGCCACAAATTATCAGTTACTGAAAATGAAACCCATAATATAATTTAATTACATTCCATTCATTCATAAATCATCAATAGTTTATACATCCATTCGAATCCATCAAGATTACAAAAGTTTACAACAAGGTAGTGGGGAAATGGCACTGTTTCTTCATTATTGAGAAATAATACATGAGATTTATTGGAATTTTGAATTGAGAGATTTATGAAATTAAATATAATATAATTTACATCAAAATACAAAATACTGGAGCAATATAAACTCCCTCAAAGATATGTATATCTCATGAAGTGCACCTTACTTCATAAAGCTGAAATATGGTAAGAAAACTTGAGATGAAAGGAAGAACAAGCTGAACTCGATATGTCCATGAGCTACTGTAGCTTGCACCTGTAACTTATGAATCCATTTAATCTCCTTGAAATACCTGAGTGGCCTCTCCAAACACCAACTAGGATGGGAATCTTTCACCCCCAAAATTGGCTAAGGCATGAGCTCGTCATCTGCTAGCTCTCTCTCTTCACAATACAATTTTCACAAATGATAAAAAAGGGCCTTCTCATGGATGATCCATGAATTTTATAAACATTATTGGTATTCTAAGGTTCCAAAACCATCCATAAACCAAACCCAAGTCGAATTGGTGTGGCTGCTCATGCTATGCCATGTGGTCTCTCTCTTCACTTTCCCTCTTCTCCCAAATTCGAGTAGGAGCCTCTTGGCATTCTCCAAATCCCATGAGTGCCCTATAAGATGCTCTATTTAGGATTGACATGTCAGATATGTCAGATGTCAGTGTTCAGATTGGACTTCTGTCATAACTATCATAGAATCTCCATCACTGGTGTCATGGATGTCATAAATGTAAGGGAATCTAACCAAGTGTCCATGAAACTCCCATTTGGCTCTTCCTCTCCCCATGTATGTTACAATTCATCAAAAATTCGACCTATGAATTATATGGAAAAGTATATTAACCTTATAATCCATCCAACAACATTACGATTCCCATAGATTCGAGATTGCAAGAAGAGGATGCCATTTAACATAGGAATTCTAGCTTGAGTGGGCCCCATAGTCTCCATTCTCCATAGCCATTTCATTTTTCACTTGCATTCATTTAATTAACTCCATTAAATAAATACTTATTCCTTTTAATGTCTAAACACCATTTATTAGCTCCCTTATTAACTTTCCAATGTTTCCACCCAACCAAGGGAACTAGTAGGATTGATGGAATTATTCTGCTATGCAATTATTTGAACGGGGACATTACAAAACCCCCTTAAATAAATCTTAACCACCTATAAATTACTCCCATGCACTGGAGGCAACTCAAATTCACAAGGACTAACTCAAGTTCTCCCAAAATTAGTCTCATCCCCTAAAGACAACTCAAATTCATCTTATTAACTTAAGATTACTGACTTTAACCTAGAAAAATTCATTAACTAACTGAAGCCAAAATTTATTTTTCCAACTCACTCTAACTGATTGTCAGTTACACTAGTTTCACTAGTGTAACTGGAGATTGACTCAAATTAACTGACTGTAACTCAGTTAAACTCAAACTAACTCAAATTAACTGAATATAACTCAGTTAAATTCAAACTAACTCAGATTAACTAATTGTAACTCATTCAAACTTAGTTTAACTAAAATTGACTGACATTAACTCTATATAAACTTATAATAACTCATTTTAATTGGATAAAACATCCCAATTAGAGCGGAGTTACAAGAATTAGGTGCATGTTTGACCAAACCTAGTCAAATAGGCGCAATAAAGAAAATTGATGTGAGAGTGGGCCCCACCAATATCTGGATAAGGAATATTCTCTCTAGCGAGGGTGCATTTACTACATGCATCTGAATGCAAGACTTTAATTATGGGTTTTAGGACTCCTATGGTCCAAAATCAATAAAATTAGGTGTGAAAGAGTATTGTTAGGGTGATCTACAACTCCTAACCCCAACCCTTCTCATGTGACATTCCAAAATCCCCAAACAACGTTATTGTCATGTTGTGTCAATAACATTACTAATAATAATACTAATACTAATAATAATTATAAATAAATAATAATTATTATTATTGCAATTAAAATAAAATCTGTCTCATCACGTGTCCATGGTTCCGACACCCAATTCCAATTCAACAAATCAAAATAAGCAAACATACCCGTGTCTAGGGCTTATCTTTGGGATATTAAAAAAATTGATACTGTGATGGTACTATTACTTAATGAAACAAGTAGGGAAACATTGATTATTAACCAGCATAGATCCAAATCCTAGGCTCTATCAAGCACCGAGAGGGATCAAACTCTCTAGGTTCAAACCTCTCTAGGTAATAATACACCATTAGAACCAATCAATGTAGCTACTAATTTATGCATTAATATTAATACACCATACACTGAAACCTATGCAAAGAAAAAACTCATTGTGCATGTTAATGAAATGCTAATGAATTTCTGCTACTGAAATTCAATATATTTTCAAATATGACACTTTTCAATTTGACTATATTTGTAATTATAATTAATTTTTATTATTTAAAACATATTTGGAAAAAATATGATTTAAAAACTTTTTTAATATTTAAATTATTAAAACATTATAACTATTAAGACATTATAATTATTAAAACATTATAATATTATACTATTTCACACTATGTTTTCAATTATATTTTAAAAACCTTAATTTTTTAAAAACATTTTTAATATTCAAATTATTAAAACATTATAACTATTAAAAAATTATAATTATCAAAACATTATAATATTATACTATTCCATAAATTGACTATATGTTCAATTACAATTTAAAAACCTTATTTAAAATATAATTGAAATAAACCTTATTTAAATATATTTCTTTAATTTTTTATTATTATAAATTATTAACTATTAAAAAACCATATTTTAATAGTTATATTTCATAGTCCCATAATTTAAAAAACCTTATTTAAAACCTTGCAATACTATCCTAGATGAAAACATTAAACTGTTTCAAACCTCGAGATTACATACATTTTAATACTATCCTAAATATAACTTCAAGTGAGGATCTAGGATAATGTTAATAGGATTCTCACTTATTGAATAAATTAAAGTATATTATTATTCAAAACATCTACCTCATACATGGTTTTAAAACCATGTGTAAGGCCCTCCTAAACCATATACAATAAAACCTTGGGTTGTTTAGAAGGTCCATTTGCAAGGCCATCCTAATCCATGTACAATAAAACCATGGGTTGTTTAGGATGCCTTGCACATGGTTTTAAAACCATTTGGAAGGCCCTACTAAACCATGTACAATAAAACCATGGGTTGTTTAGGAGACTTTGCACATGGTTTCAACATTTTTTTTGCAGATGATTAATTAATTAATTAATTATTATTTTTATAGCTAGGAACATTACAACATATCCCCCATATTGGGTTGTTTGTTTGGTGGACATTGTTTTTGGCTGATAATTAAAATTTTTATTTATTTATTTTTTTAATAGAAACAGTAAAAGGGGGTAGTATTAAATAGGCTGTGCACAGCCATACATTACAAAATATGCGATAACTGAGAGTTCTTGTTGTTCAAAAAAGAAAAAAACCAAAATTGGTCCAGAGGGGAGACCAAAGAACTCCACATAGAGTTTTTACATATATTCTATGGGTTGAGGTAGTATATAGCTTGATAAACTGCTGGTTAAGGAACAAACAAAAAAACATAAACTAAGAAAACCATTTAAATTTTGCCTAGGGGCTTCATTGGATGAACTACCGACTCCTCCTACATGGGCTGGGCTGCTACAGGGGTTTCACGGGCCTGGCTGACTTGATTCATGTTGACCAAACGCTGAAGGTCTTCTTGGATTCTGTCCACTTTGCCCATCATTTCCTTGAGGTTCATCTCTGTGTCATCAATCCTGGAGTCGCGGTTGCTTATCTGGTAGGAGGTATAACTGACCACCTCATCCATGTTCTTAACCTCTTGAGCAATTTCCTTATTATCCATGATACCAATGGCCATCATTTCATACAAATGCCTGAGGTTTTTCTTTAGGTCTACAATCCCTGCATTCTCATTCGTTGGGTTCATATTGCCCTGCCCAAGAATGTAAGTGTCAAGAACTATACTTGAGAAACTGAGATGGAGATTATGAATTGCACCTTCCAAATCATGGGCCTGAGGTCCACAGTAAAACTCACCGAGAACCGAATTGAGGATGCTAACTTCATGCAGGAGAGAGTCGCAGTCTTTCTTACTTCTGCAGGAAAGAGTGCCAACTGCACCTTCCTTCCACCCTGAGTAGTTACAACCAAGAATCGTGTAACTGCCTGCTATAAAAAACTCACCAATAGGAAGACTAAGCCTGAGACCAGAACTCAAATGCCACAGAGGACCGCCGGCATGGGGAGAGCAATGATAGGAGAAGAAGGCGGCGAGAGCCAACCTTTATTTAATGAACACCCTGCAAAGAGGTAGAGACTCCCACGGTATCTCGTGCAGAACTCCCTCGTCTACGCCTGAAATTACATCCAGCAGAGTCCTCTCCGACGAATATGCAGAACGAGCAAGGATCAGACCACTATTCAAAGAAGTTGGGGGGTGAGAATGGAGTCTAGAGGAATCCATATTGCGAAGGTTGACAGGACCTGATGCATGCGAAATGGAGCAGCATTTACACTGGAGTAGATGGGAGTTAAGGACGTCCGGGATTGAGGAGAGTGGGAACCACGCGACATTAGCAAGGGAGATGGTAGGATGACGGGATAATACGCTGGAGCCTTCACATAAAACCATGGTGTCGTGATCAATGCAATGAGGATTAAAACCTTTAAACCAAAGTTTCATTAGGGTATAGGCTTAAGGGGGGTATCTATCCCATTAAGTTGAAAATTCCCTTGGGGTAGAGAGGCCCCCACATTTTCTAAGGCATCAGCAGCTACATTATTTGAGTGAAGGATATAGAAGAATTCTTATTGAGTAGATAGAAGAGGGGTAATTTTGTCATACAACCGACGACATTTTATCGAGCCAATGGTGTATCCATTGAGCATTTTATATATGACATGTCTAGAGTCTCCAAAAATTGCAACCCTGCAAAGATCAGTGTCAGCGAGGATTGTCAATCCCTGAAGAAGAACCATCCATTTAGCCTCATTATTGGTCTTGTAGCCTAATCCCCAGGCAAAGGTTTGTTCAATTTTTCCATCAGGATCCAAAAGGATCTCTCCTGCACCTGCCACCCCTTAAAATTTTTATTTATTATTATTAATTTTAATTTTGTGTAGGCGGACATGTTGGGTATAAAATATATTATTTTTTTAGTTTTTTGTTACCTATTGGTGTTTATATAGTAGGTGTTTCAAAATACACGTCGTTTTGTTTTTATTTTAATGGGCCTGAAAAAATATTTACTTTTAATTAATGGCCGACAAAATCTACATCATAAGTAAATAGAAGTAAATATTTATAGCCGACATTTACATGAGCAATGGTACATGCATGAGGAACGTTACGTTACAAGATCTCCCCTATACTGGGCTGTAGAGAACCTCTCGGTGGAACCAGGAGGAATTAAGAGAAGTTTATGGTACCTCAGCTTGAGTTGGTATGCATTTATCAAAATAAAATATGCCAAAACATAGCATACGAAGAGACATAAGAGCTCTTGGGTGTTGAAGATAGAGAGAGATGAATCACCTCATCGAAGTGCATTATAAATGACACAAATGCGGAATAAATAAGATCGGAAAGGATTCTATATCTTGCATAAGGGATATAACATCTAGGAAGAAGATAATAAATTGAAGTGAAGAGGTTTGGATCTCTTGGCTGTAGTAGTTGTTATTTAGTGCAATGACGAATGACGTAAAGACTAGTAGAGATATGAGAAATACCAATTTGTAGAAAATGGCTTTGTTATGCATAAAAGAATGGTATAAATTATAAACCTTTGGATAGAAGAAGACAACCATATAATAAATGTTGTGAAGCATGAAGGGCACAATATGTTTACAAGAAAAAGGGTCGTTGAAAAGGAATGGACGGTAGAGGAAATATACCAAGATGAAAAGGACACATACCCATGAATGAGAAGGGAAATCCACCTTAACAGATAAAGCTTTGTGTGTACTATATGAATAGACAACTTATAGAGTATATTCTTAGTGTTGTATTTGGGTTGAAGAGGAATGCATCCATATGATTAAACAAGTAATTGTGAGATGGATGGATAATGTGTCAAGGTGTTGTTGGAATCCTTCAACTTATATGGAAAATAATATGAGTTGGCATTATGGCATTTTGAATCAACTGGAAGATACTTTAAGTGTATATGCATAAGTAGCTTATGTGGATATGTATGTTGGTGCATACATGGATTACATTGTGAGAATGTTTGATGTGCTAGTAATGCATTCATGGTAAATGATATCTCGTTGCATGTAATATGTTGAAAATTGAACATGATTGAATTATTGGTTTTATAATTCTGAGATCATTCATGGGTTGTTATGGAATGTGTAATATGAATAAAAACTCACCGTCCTTTTGTTGATTTGAAATTTTTGTTAAGAGAACATATCACAGGTAGAGTTTCCTTGGACATGGAAATGAGTGTAATACCATAATGAATATCGAATGATACCATATACAAAGGGACAAACAATATAAGGATGATCTTATAGTTGTGAATTTGGTTTTTGTATGAAATAAATTTAAAATTTATGATTGAAAATTTTATAATAACATATCACAATAACTATATGTGTATGATACAGGTGAGATATTGGATCTTCCTAGTAAGACCAAATGATGGCTGTTAAATCTATAAAACATGGGGATGATGCCACTACAAGGACACAAGGGCCCTATAATTTGTTCTCTTCTTGTGCAAGAAAGACTTGGTGAATGATGGATCACTTGAGGGATGGTTAACTTAGAGAAGGGAATGATTAAGCATGGAGGGTGAGTGTTTGCAAAGAAGAGGCAAATTTCTTGAATATTATTGGAGCAATTCATGATATATTTAGAGTTCAAGCATTGAGAATCCCTTGCTGACCTGTGTTAGAGCACTGGAAGGAAATTGGAGGTTGCTTGAGGGAGTCTTAGCTTAGAGAAGGGGGATTGTTCCTTGTGTTGTGCAGGCCAATGCAAGATGAGTGCATCAAGTGAAACAATAATCTAAACCTTTCCTATGGTAGCCATTCAAAGCAAGGACATATATTTATATAGATAAGTATTAGGTTGGTTTGCATACATGATTTTGTGTTATGAATATATATGCTTCCTTTATGAGTTGAAATTACTATAAAGGGAATAATTGTTGCATATGAATGGATATGATATACATTTTTACTTGATGATTCTATAGGTATATGCTAGAACTCTGAGGCCTTGGAAGAATTTCAAGGAAGTGAAATAAAACTATGGAACATTGATGACTAGGTAGCCGTCAAATGTAACCAGTAATAAACATGATATCATGGCATATGCAACCAAAGACCAAAGGAATGGAGACATGGACTTAAATATTGAAGGAAAAGAACACCAAGAGCGTTGTGTAAAGTGTTTCTAAAGAAGCGGCCTAGGAGCTATAGGATGCAATGCAGGAGGCATACCCACAACTATTTTGAAATTTTGATGTAAATTTTGGTAAGTATATAGTGTTGGTATGCATCGAGGGAGGTGCATAGAATAAGGGGGAGGAGAATGTAACACCCCTATTTTGAACTCGTAATATATACATGTATATTTTTTATGTAAAGGCTAGAAGCCAGGATTAAATGGTTAGGATGAATAAACATTATAAATATGTATATATTTAATATTAATATAAAATATCTAATGATTGTAGATGAAGAAGGATGCACATGAGATGGGGGGCTATGACTCCATAAGAAGGGAAGTGATAGGGGGATAAGGGGAAATATGACCATGGTGGGTTTAGCTTCTCATCCTTAGCCTTAGTCATTATCCAAATTCCTAAACCATGACTAAGGGTTATGCCTTGGTCAAGCCACATGGTAGCCAAAAGCTATGCACATAAAAGAGTGAAAGCTTTGTTGGTGATGGGTTATTTTGATTCATTCAGGAAATGCATGCTTTTGATAGAGGGAGGTTTGAAATTCACCGAGAGTGGTTGCGATTGAAACTTGGGAGTGATATCTGAAATTCACTAGGAGTGGTTGAGACTGAAACTTGGGAGTGGTATCGAAATACCATAGGTACCATATGCAAACTATCCCTTCCTTAATCCTATGAGAAATTGGTGCGTGATATGACCCTATCCTCCAACTATGTGCCCTAAAGTCCCAATTCAAAGACATTTTGTCCAACGTGTTGGAGCACCAGTAGGAAACTAGAGGTTTCTCGAAGGGATGTTATCTCAAAGAATAAGGATTGTTTGTAGGACTGTGTAGGTTGACGGGGAAAGAAAATTGAAGATTGGGACAACAGTGGAAGGGGTTTTTCTCCAAGGGGTATCCTGAGAGTTGAAACATGTAGAAGTTGAGTTGTGAATAGTTGAGAAGAATACTCAACCCTTGTGGATCGATAGCCCCATCTCGAGGGTGGATCTATCAAAGAAATATATGGCTTGACATAACTTGCGGTTAGAAGGAACGTCCTTCATCTGCATCTAGTGAGACAATTAAAAGATAAGTGTCTTAATGTGTATGCAAATGTTATGAATTCATATATGTGTTTACATATTGATTATTTATTGTTTTGTTAATGTTTAAATGCATGGAATTGCTTGGCATGTTATGTGTTAATTATATATTTAATTTCTAATAAATTGTAATATATGCATATGTTAAATTTTTGTTGTTTTAATGTATAAAATCCATGGAATTCAGAGTGTTATTCATTATTTTAGTTTTACAAGTGAAATTTGAATACATAATGGTATTAGATGTGTAAATTGGGTGCCCCATCACCTTAACTATACTATTGGGTTAGTCGAGTGCATTACAGTTAGCACATGCATATTCACGAGAAAATATAAATAAACATAAGTATATTGTACTGATTAAGTTGGAAGTTGGATGTGATTATTTCATTGTAACAAACATGGCTTATGAAGTGATTCTTTCCATAATGAATCATTGATGACGTTTCCCTATATATGGGTTCTTTCCATATTCTTGTGTTTATTCTCTTGTAGATGTATTCATGCTTATGTTTGAATCTTAAAGGTTTTATCTTATTTGTGATACTTAGGGAGGATAACATGGGGTACCTAGGGAAGTACCCCATATTATCTCCCCTAGGTACATTATAGAAAGAGAGTGCCATTGTTGATTGATTGGTGGATAAGGTGCTAATAGTGCTTTGTGGTGAGCCTATAGCTTGGTCCCTTTTCTTTGATGGCCTCATCATTGGTTTGGGTGTGGTATTTTTGTTGGATGCCTATAATTAGGTGGGAAATTTCTCATATGAAACCAATTCTTGGACCATCTTTGGTTGAAAGATAATCATTTTATCACTCTTTATAAATATGCAATTGAATTCTAGTTTATGCTATGAAAATATGTGTTGTGCAAACGATGTTTGTGGGTGTGCTTAATTTTGAGTATGGAAATTTATTCCATGGGTCCAATAAACATGTTTGATATCATTTCGCTAGATTTTTTATTATTGCACTCATGCATGCATTTGAATTATTTTAGGCCTTTTCAAAAACACCAATTTTTATATTATGATACAATGGTTTCTTAATGACCTACATTTTTTTATGGGTTATCCATGGAAAGGGACAAGTCACATATTACGAGAAGAAATATTAACCCCATAATACTAAACTTATCAAGCAAATTGAACCCTCAACCTAATACCACATGAATACCTCTGCGACAATAATCATTGTGAACATAGAAAGAGCCATAACTAGTCTAGGAGTTCTGTAACGTGCCCAACCTTGGAACTAAGGGAAAATGCACCAAAGACTAGGGGAAAAGGTTGAACCGAGTCGAGAATAGCGGGAAATGGTTTCTAAGTCTAGGACATCAAGACAAATAATCAAGCATTCAACCTTTATTGGTTAGATTTCTAATTAATGATTAAATCTAGTTATTTACTTTAAACAATTAATCAATTAAATTATTTAATTAGTCTTGATGGTTATTATAGACATTTGAGCCAACCATACCCTCCCAATGTTCCCGACATTAGGAGTAGGAAGTCAAAATTTCTAAATAAACAAAACAAAACTTACCACCCCAAGATCGATCTTCCGACCTTGGAACTCAATCATCGGGAACCGAAAGTCAGAAAACATTTTGAGCACTTCCAATATTTCATACCAACTCTAATGTTCCAGTATCAAAACTCGGGTTCCTCTATGTCAAACCTCGGTCATTATTAGGACATATAATTCCATTCCTACTTATCTTTCCGATCCCAACGTTGACGCCTTGACATCGAAGTTTTGGAAATGACAAAAAATTACATTAAATTTTAATATTCCAATCCTGACGTCAACATGTTGACATCAACATCAATACAAAAATTGCATTGATGTTTACGATGTCGATTTTAGCGTTAGCATGTTGGACTGGGGTGGTCGGTACTGGCTAAATAACATAATTACTAAGACCTTTTCGACACCAATATTGGAATCGCCACCTTGGTGTCAGAACCTTGACGATTCTCCAATACATTGAATACTGACATCCTGACAGGTTGACAACGAGGCTAACATGAGTTTTAGGTAAGAGTCAATTTCTTTTACTGATTAACAAATATTTGTAGGGAAGTTAGGAAAAAGACAAAGAAAACATTTCCCACTAGTTTGTTTGAATTATTGTGCCATTTGATCTTCAGGAAATGGGTGCAATTAGATTGTATTATTACGCAGTGTAAAGGAGTGACTAATACAAATTGAACAAGACAAGTTTCATAGGAAACTGATAAGTATTGTTCAATATAATTACAATATAAAATTCATTAATCCAAACAATATACAACAATGCTACATAAAGTAGAATTCGAATCATGTGGATATGATTCGAATCTACCAACTCAATCTGACTGCATGGCTAACTAGAAGTGTCTAAATCACTATCAGAGCTCACTAATCTAACTCCATATGTCTAATTCAATATCTCAATCAGTTAAACCAGTTAAAATGATGAGGTAAGTGAGATTTATGTGAGAATAGGTGCCTACCCACACGCAGCCATGTAATACTAGCACTAACTGAACTAGAGGACATCTAACTGAATGCAACTAGAGCATGACTTAGCTTAACTAGTTACCAACTACCAATAACTGAAGAAGGTTGGTGGTGGCACTTGCAGTGGCTCCTAAATTTTAGGGATTGGTATCAGAGGCACATAAACTGATGCATGAACATGTAGTCAGTTGCTGTTAACCTCTATATGTGTTCCCACACTCTAGTGGTTGGTTCTGGTGGCATCAATAACTCAAGTGGACCCAATATCAATTAACGAATCCTAATTTATGAAAATATAATCTAATAGACTGAGTATGGACAAAGGAGGATTATATATCCTAACATGGTTAATCTTGCAATTACATGCCTTCAACAAACAAAATTGAATCACAGATCACCTGACCATAGAGGGTATGTTGTAGGTTAAGTTACAACCACATATCAAGGAATCAAAACTTATCAGCAACGAAATGAATCAGTTACCAAGAAATTAAACCATCATATCTACATTCATACATTGATACATATACCATATCCACCAACACTAACATTCAGTTGATAAGAAGTTCCCAATTTCATTAGCACATTGAAACTGTAATGGTAGAAATACATATTTAATTATACTTATCTATTTATTGGGAAACTAGATGAGACACGGCAATGTTCCACCTAGACATAGGATATTTCAAGGTGTTACTCTCTTGAATAGAACACCTCCTAGACGAGGACACAAAACCACAGTGAAGGAATTACTCAACTACACAGACATGGTCGCAATTCACTCTTCCACATGGAAATGTCGATCCAAATGCAATAGAATGGGTTTCATGATCCAGGAATGCTCAGAATGGTTGAACCAGAACTTATGGATTCATGTGAGAATTACTTCACAATGAGATCTAGGAATAGAGCAATATTGGAAATCAAAGTATTTGCCAAAATATGCAAGAGAACAACAAAAGAGACTAAAATAACACATGTGAATGGTGATAATAACTGATCATTATATTAGAATACATCTTGTAGATGTGTATGGTACATATTTATAATACATTGGGGAAAATTCATGAGCCTTTAGAGCCATGTGAATGCATACCAGTGTCTGGCTAGGATTTGACCCCTAACCCCCCCTAGGTTGACCAATAGGTTCCAAAACCTAACCAAATAGTCACGAATACATATATGAACATGTGTGAACATATAAGGAGGCATGGGAGTACACATGTGTGAGTGGGTGAGTCTCTAGGAGCCAATAAATGACCAAAAAGACCATAAAACAACCACATTCACACACTAGCGCCCTTAGTCAAAGAAAAAATGGTTTGTAATCAATGCAGGAACCTAGAATCTTAGGATAATCAAACTAGAGTGCCTCAACTACCAGGATGATCAAAGTGGAGCACCTCAAATGTGAGTTAATGAGCCAAAAATCAACTAATAGACCAATATTGACCAATATAGACTAAGTAGGATCATATAACATAAGTACTAGACAAATGAAAATTCCTCCTAGGTGTAGATCATGGTACTAAGGTAGATTAATTTCTCTAACACCCCCCCTTAAGCCTAACTTATTACAACTTATACACAATGATTTATTAAGGCCTTGGCAACTAAGGCACAAGTCACCTTTTACATCAAAATTTTATTAGTCCATGTAACCGAGGTAAGGAGGAAAACCTCATGGGATAAAAACTCCCTTAAAAAATGGACATGACAGAGATAATAAAAAATGTCTTCAACGGGTCCTCTTCTTCACTTGAATGAGCTGAAAGAACAACTTCTTGGTGATGGACTTGGTGAACATGTTGTGGATGCCAAGATCATGCATCAATGCATCAAGGTGCTGTAGTCAAAGATCATGTGGAGAGGCCCTTTTATGGTCATAATTTAATGATGGAGGAGTATCATAAGAATGTATTTTGATGCAAGCATACTCTGATATAGAAGAATAATCAATAATAGAAAATATATCTCTGCAAACAATTTCCCAAATAACATCAAAAGTTTCAACAAAATATGCTTCATGTGTAGCTTCCATATCATGAATATTCTTTCCAATTTGACGAAGCACCTTCATAAATCTGTAACAAATCTCATGAGGCTCTAAAATACCAAAATATATGTCATATACAACATAAAATATCATAGGTATTGTGTCTCCATGAGCGAATGTGCCCATAGAGAGAAGAGTGAGCAACTAGATCACATTTGAAGTTGAGCGAACCTGGAGGGTCTGGAGACTTGAGATTTGAACCTTGGGTGGTAAAATCAAGTCCAGACATATGGAATAGAATTCCCCTGAAGGCCAATGATATGTCTGTCCAACCAATGAAAGACATACTAGACATAAAAGCAACATACACAAGTGACGTAGCATTGGAAACTAATTGAGGGTTGTCGGGTATTTTGGTCATAAATGGTTAGGAAAATGAGTCTATGAATGTCATAGGATGTACATCATCCTAAATATCACCTTCATAATCATAAAGGGAAATATCTGATTGGTTTGGGAAAGAGCTTTCAAAAGACATATCAAAAGCTAGTGAAAAATGACTCGTTTATGGAGGAAGTTTTGGTGAACTGGTTGGGGTATCTTATAAGGAAGGAATGGAGGATTCATATTCTGATATATCAGAAGGTAAACCAGAAACATATCCATTAGAAACAAAGATACCAGAAATGGGTTTTACCCATGCACTCAATGCATGCTCAGGCTTACCATTTCCTTGCTTGCGCTCCCATCCTCTTGCAAATTATGGAAGATCAATATGGTTCTACTCAAGGATATTGGTCATGATGTCAATATTATTTCTGAAGCAATATATTTCAATATGTGAACCTATGCAATAACCACATGTGGGTCTCTGTGTCTTGTTTATCCTCCTGGATCTCGAACTCCCATTACTAAAACTGGAGCTTTCTGAACTTGAATGCTTCTTCTCTTTCTCTATTTGCTTCAAAAATATCTTGTGACTAAAATTATTAATTAGCGCATTAGATAAGATAATGGATAAAATTAAACATTCACTTTCTTTACTAAAGAAAAAAGATACGCCAAAATATCGAGAACTGTAACCTTCTCTCTGATACAAGATTGTAACGTACCCCAACATTACCAAGATACCGAGATAAAAATATGTAGTCAAAAACAAACTTAGAGCTCTACAACAACTCCAAACTAATCAGTAACGCATCCCTATGCGTTACCCAATCATGCATAGATACAATGAACCCATATAATAGGGTAGCACATACAAGTGCTAATAAAATTTTCAAATAAAAGAAATAACAAGAGGACATCAATAATTATCCATACAACAGAAGCTTTGATAACTAAAGAATAGAAACCTTAAATATAGACATAAAACATACCCAACAACCAATCAAATTTCTTAAAATTCAATCTCGATGGCTCTATAGTGATTTTCTGACCTTTCCGACATTGAGAGTTAGAAATCGAAAAACTAGAACTAGAAAAACATAAATAACCTGACCCTTCCGACTTACCAATCCCGACATCGAAAATTGGAAGTTGGAAGTCGACATGGGAAACAACAAAACAATAACCCTATCGACTTGTCGATCCCAATGTTGACACGTTGATAGTAGGAATTCGACATGGGAAAACAAAACCTTACAATGACTCCACCGACTTCCCAACCCCGATGTTGCAATGTCGACAGTCAGAGGTTGACACAGGAAACCAAAATATTACAATGGCTCTTTTGACTTTTCAATTCCAATGTCGATACGTCGACTGTTGGAATTCAGAACTGGAAAACAAAACATTACAAAAGACTCCCCGAATTGTCGATGTTTACATCAGTATGTCAGCATTCAAAAATTGACATGTTCAAACAGAGTTGCAATGACACACCCATCTTGCTGATATCGATGCTAGCACATCGACAATCGAAAGTCAACATGGGAAAACCAAAGGTAACAAAAACACCTACGACATTCTAATTCCGACATTGCCACATTGGATTTTGAGAGATGGAGAAATGAAGCCACCGCTTCAAAGGACAACTCCAATTCTACCATCGACATCAGAACTTCAACTATAACATGAACATGCATTAATTCCCTCTACCGCACAGGCTAGAATTCAGATATTAGAATGTGTCCACATACTCTTCCATGTGATTTCGATTCTGTCAAGCAATTTAAACCATTCCATCATACCTCAAGGAATGTTGGGGCAACATATTTGTAGATCTTGTAACATTTTGATAGGTTAAGGAGCGAGGTTTAGGCACCCGTCCAACTAAATAAACCAATCGACACATAAAAAAACTTGAGTTTTGGGGAAATAGATAAGTACAACATGAACGCAGGTTGGAAACGACCATCTACGAGCTTCCAACAAACCCCCAAAATCTCAAACATACTTAAAGAACTCTTAAGCGAATTATGTTAAAGTTTGAAGAAACTTGCACTTCTTAGCTTGAGTTATTTAATAGAATGTTAGACCAACTTAAGACTTCAAATTTCATTCCATCCAAAACTAATAAAATAAGTACAAGGATATTACATTAAGGAACACTTAACAAACTATTTACGGTTATAAATAGATACAATATTGGGAAAAAATTTGGGCAATTTAAAATACTTAACAACCTTCAACATATACTAGATATTAATAAGATAACTAAGGAACATACTCCTTTATCCTACAATGCCAAGCATGAAGGCATTCATGCCGAAACATGCAGTCTGTGAAACATCTCCATTAACATTTTAATCATGATAGACTATGAATCTAGAGTGAATTGCATTCTTAACCCATTCCTTCATACATAAAAGCATTAAGATCCTTTGGGACCTATTGGTGTGGATACTAGTGACCAACTAAGGAACAATTCGTACCAACATAATCAATATTATCGTTTGGAACCTATTGGCTTATCTACGAATGTCCAACAAAGGCATAATTCATTATTAACAAGCACTGTGAACCAGACATATTGTTAATTTGTTGTCAAGACTCTTATAAATTGTCCAACAACTTGTTAGTCAAGAAATATGCATTCTTACATTAAAAACACATATTTTCTATGTTACAACAAAATATATATTTTATTCATTCAAAATTAATATTGAGCTTCATGAACTTATCTGAAGTCAAATTGTCTGGAAACTAGCTTCGTGGCATCCACGCTCCACCCAACTATAGGTAGTTATGATCATAACTCTATCAACATAACTCCATCCTCAAGCTAAGACTCATGCATTCACCACAAGATTTCTCACCAACCCCAAGTTTCTAAGGATTCCTCCCTTGGCAATGAGGATTTACTGGCTTACTACCAAATACATGTCAAACTAAGAAATCATTACCTTAAATTCATTCTACTACCACAATAGTGATAATCGTCACTGTCCTCTATGCTTAGAATTACACTAAGTTAATTTCATGTACCATTTTTCCATTTCCCTGATGCAACTAGATGTAGAAACAAGTATAAGAGTTCAACAAAAAAAGGCTTGCAATTCAGGTTTGGGCTCACAGGTTTCCCATTAGCCCAACTACCACTACATATGGTCAAATTGGAAATATTACTCAGGATATGGATATGTTTCTCAGTCCACAAGTTATTCCAACTAACAAATATCTCAGTGCTATAACTTCACGTTTTGGGACACAACATATTGCAATCCAACATTAGTGAATTGTGTGTTATGCACCCACATTCAACAACCTCTGCTTTTGAACTATGTTTTTGCACATTATGATCATCAGATTATGATTAGTATTGTTCTATGTAATGGGTACTGACTTCATGCTCTCCCTCTCTGCTCTGCTCTGCATTCCCAATTCCACAATCCGTGTCCTGCACACTTCCTCAGCATACCGTGTTCAACCGATGCACTACACAATTCCTTCAAAGTATACTACATTCAGGACTGTTCTGCATTCCCAAATCCACAGTATGCATCCTACCCACTCCCTCAACATGTTGTGTTTAGCCCACACACTGTACAATTCCTTCAAAGCATACTACATTTCACCATTTTTTTGCATTACAAGAACAATATTCTACTCACGCCCTCCTCGGATGGTTCCTCCTCCCTTAATGGCTGAATCATCTAAATAAAAAAAACTTGATGGATTTTACAAGGTATGGGAAGAATGGTGGAAGAAGGACTCTTGGAAGCTGACAACACTTTCCTCTAGTTCAGTCAGCCCCATTCTTCCATAACTCCATGGACTAACTTCTCTACAAACCTCACACATGCCTTTAATGTTTAGGAAAAACAATCAAGAAGGTAGATAATTGGTCATTTTAGGAACATGGCAAGATGTCTCCTAAGTCAGCAGGGTTAAACAAGGTTATAAATTTATCCCCACATGTTATTTACAACCCCTCTCTCACTATCTTGGGTGAATACATGAGTCCCTAATATTTCAACTCGCTAACTCAGTCATGACCAGTTGTAGATATTTTATTAATATCTAAAATACGCAATGAGTTCTGCCACATGTGAACTCATATTGATTTACATAATTACATTTATCAAACTGAGGTTTTAGTCTAGGGGTGTTACAAATCCTCCCATGGAAAAAAGGATACTTGAAGGGCATGAAGGAGGTCATGGAACCCTTCGTATGCCTGTCGAAACACAACACATTATTAAAATAAAAATAAAAATGTGAATTTAGGCTCCACCAAGTGCAAGGTGAGCAAAAAGAAGGGTGTCATGCCCCAAATTACCCCAATATAGGATTGTCCCTCAACACCCTCTTTTTAACAATATAGGATTCTTCTTTAAGGAATGGCATCATGATCGTGGAGACTAGGAGGAGGGCCTTTCCATCAAAACAAAAGGTCCAAGTGGGAAAAATAAGGTGTTCTAAATTGGGTATAACAACCCTTACACATGTTATCACCTCTACAAAGAAAAATGAGTGTGATAATGTGTCCTAATGGACACATCCCATGAAGCAACAAACACCAACCTAGGGCCCAAATGACCCAACAAGATGGGGTACTTCCACCCATCAAGAGGCAATCAACAATTCCACTTAGCCAACACTTTCTGGAATGAAAAACGAGAGGACCCATCATGACATGATCAGGGGGTTTAACCCAAAAATCAACATTGTACCTAAGATGGCTCCCAAAACATGGCATTTATAATAAAAGAAAGGAAACCCCTCTCTCTGGTACATTTGGAAGGAATTATTTAAGCACTCTAAGGTGTAACAACTAGATCCGACTATGGGACATACACTCCTCTTGAGAGCGTATGAGAGCCCCATAAAATATTTCGAGTTCATGTATACCTACACAAATATATAACAACAACTATGTAAAATGCATAAGATCCAAACACTTTCATCCTTCCTTGTTCAAAATGAAATGCGATAAAAATCAAAATGAAACAACCAAAGGTGCAATGCATAGGTAACAAAAAATGTTGAACTCAAATGAAACTATAGCTACCTACTCTAAGCATGGTGAAAAATACAGGTTAGGTGAAATCATACCACCATTGAATCCACCTTAACATGTCATTCATGCTAGGGATTCTTCCTTTGCCTTTGGAAACAAAACACATAATACCACTTTAGTCATAAACTGAATAAATGGTACTACCTCTGTCGGAATGGCACTGGAATGATGGACAATATTGGGAATTGCAAGCCTTCAATCTCTATCCATGGGTAAGAATCACCTTCATAATATTTTTCTATCCATTCTTGAATGGGGCTCAAGTATAAACTGGGGCCATTAAATGCATGTTTTCCATAACCTATTTTCCTCAAGGGACCTTCAAGGAACCCGCATAATGAGGTTGAAACAATTCTTACATGTTGTTCATAAACTTGTGCATCTACTCATTGTCATAAAAAATCTGTTGATCCTCAAGATTACGAGGAATTGAAGGTATGCAAACTACTTTCACTATTCCTAATCCTATCATAGTATTACAAGAGTAAAAAATATAGTTAGATGTTGCTAGGAAATTAGGAAGTTGATTTTGAGCTCTAGAAATCACTTGTAAAGATAAGGAGCTGAAATTTTATGTGGCCAATCGCACAACATCCATGTACCTTTTTAACCTTTGATTTCACATGAAAACTTTCCTTTGACTTGCATCACAATTGGTTTAGAGTTTCCAACAATTTTGCCAACTTAATCCCATAATATGTAGCTAAATCAAGGCCAGGAAAGAGAGATTCATATTCAACCACATCGTTAGTACCTTCAAATTCTAGGTGGAAAGAAGAAAAATGACTATCAACATAAAGAGAAATTAATACAATACCTGAACCCATACCTGAATGAGACTTGGCCCCATCGAATTTCATCTTCCAAAACTTATCAACAACATCGGTAGTGAAGGTTATATATGACCTAATATCATTTCGGGAGCAAATAATCTCATTCCTTAGATCTTCTTGCTGTACAAAACTTGCATCAATTTTTGAGAAGCATAGTTGAGTGTGCTAGTTGAGAACTACCCTAGGGGAGGGTAAACCTAATTGATCAAGATATTTAATAGAAGTATCCATTTGCAACTTTATATCATCCTTAATGGTGAATGAATGTGGTTGAACCATATCACGAGGGATCTCAAAGGTAGGTTTCCCGAGGTCTTTGAGATTTAGACTTCCCTTACTGGAGGAATCATGTATGGATTCTTCAACCAATTTCCAACAATCTATACCCACATCATAATAGTCATAAAATAAATGTGCACCATTAAACCATATTATTTAACTAAAATATCGATAAACATCTGATCTTCAAAAGATCTGTATGTATGGGAAAAAGAGAAAGGAAGGTTTGCGAAACCACCATCATCAAAAGGATAAGAAGAAGAATCTATCACACCACCAACCATATATTTGTTATATTTATTAGCTAGAAACAATTTTTCAACTAATACCTCTTCACATTTCTTAAAACCTGCATGAAAATATGGATTTTCCTTATCTAAATTGATCCCTTCTTCTGTTTTGAATGGCACAAAGGTTCATAGATTTCTTCTAAATTTTCTGATATGACACTACCAATCCTTGAAGAATCATAGATAGGAGGACCAAGGAACTTCTAATAATCATCATCTTCAAGAATCCTACCATTTGCTTTCAAGAGGCCCAAGATATCATAAGAATTTTTGAGAGGGCAAGGACAAATCACCATTTTCTTTCATTCTTCAATTTCTCCAATCAGGCTTTCTTCGTCTTCATTTTTTTGAGCCTCATCATCTTCGTCTTTGGGAGTACCTTCATCTTCAGATATAGGGCCTAGAATGTTATTGATCTTGATCAACTGTTTCTTCAAGCAAGCTTTCCACACAAACTTGGGGACTAAGCCACACAATCACATAAATTAACCACAAAAATGTGAAGTTAGGCTCCACCAAGTGCAAGGTGCAGGGTGAGCCAATAGTAGGGGTTCATGCCCCAACTAACCCTAATATATGATTTTTCCTCAACGCTCTCCTTTTTAACAATGTAGGCTTCTTCTTTAAGGAATGATACCATGAGTCTAGAGACTAGGAGGATGGGTTTTACATCAAAACAATAGGTCCAAATGAGAAAAATGAGGTGTGCTAAACTGGGTATGACAACCATTACATATGATATCACCTCTATAAAGAAAAATATGAGTGTGATGATGTTTCCTAATGTACCCATTCTAAGAAGCAACAAACAACAACCCAAGGCCTCAATGGCCCAAACAAATGGGAGACATCTTCCCATTAAGATGCAATCAACAATGCCACTAAGACAAAATTTCATGGAATGAAAACCAAGAGGACCTATCATGACCTAATAAGAGATTTTTAGCTCCAAATTCAACACTCTACATAATATAGCCCCAAAAACTTGGCCTTTACAATAAAAAATGAAACCCCTCACTTTGGCATATCTGGAAGGAAAGCTTCAGGCACTCTAAGGCATAACAGGTGGAATATACCCTAAGCACTAAGAATTAGGAAATATTCAACTAGCAATGGAGTTTAGTAGGCAAAACAATATTCATGATTTAATAAGCATGTACATACCACTAACCTTTGTACATCCATTGTTCTGAAATAAATTCTTGAAATATTGTAGACATATGATATTGTAGATATTTGTGAGGGAGATATAAGCATTGATTCTTTTGTAGCGAAATTAACAACAAGCCTACTGGAAGTTTATGTACAATAGAGTAAGTCATCTAGCATATGGAAGTGAAGGTATGTATCACTAAGCGTGCTACTATAAGGATGAACAGACTATTGTATGGATTCCTTGCTTATATACCTAAAGAATTGATGCACATCTCTTTGTTTCATCCACCATTCTGTCCAAAATGATACTTAGGTTGAAGTAATTAATTATACGCTAAAAATGAATAATGGGTGTTGTCTCCTCACTAAGCATTATTTTTTTTCTATGTAAAATACCGTGTTATAGTTACACTTGAATCGATTTATTCCCCTTCCCTCTTTGATTTTTTATAAATCACTTACCCATTGTGTTGTTGCATGTAATATGAATGAATACACTACAACAAAACATGAAATTGATGTCTAATTTAGCATATTTTTTTAGTGTAATTTATTTTCAGATTGAGTTGGAAGATATGGAACTAAACCTAGCACGAATTATCATTTTTATAAGATGTTTAAATAAATGTCAGGTTTAGCACCTCAAATAGTGCCAACTTTAGCACCCCAAACAACGCTAACTTTATCACCCCAAATAGCAAAAACTTTAATGCCCAAAATAGCACAAACTTTAGTGCCCTCTTTAGCACCTAACTTAGCGCCCTATTTAACACCTAAATCAACACCATGTTTGGCATCTAAAATTGCGCTAGCATTAGTGCTCGATGTAGTGTGTAGTTTATTGCCATAATTGTGCCTAAAAGAGGGAATTTGATCCACTTTGAATGTCTAATTTAGTGCCATGTGTGGCATTCAATTTAGCACCCAATTTGACATCCATGTTTGCTTCCACATTAGTGCAATGTTTTGGATCCACTTTAGCACTAGTTTTGGCATCCACTTTAGCACCCATTTTGGCATCCATGTTTGCTTTCACATTGGCTCCATGTTTGGATTCCCCTTTAGAACCAAGTTTGGAATCCATGTTAGTCCCCAAATTTTCATCCTTGTTTGCTTCCACCTTAGCACCATTTTTGGATTCCACTTTAGTGCCATGTTTTATCCCAATTTTGCATCTAGATTAGTGCCATTTTTGGGTTCCATTTTAGCACTAGGTTTGGCATCCACATTAGCACCCAGTTTGGAATCCATGTTCACTTCCACAATAGCACCACACTTGGATTTTCATTAAGCACCTATGTTTTCTTCCGAATTAATGCAACATTTAGCTTTCCATTTAGTGCCTAGTTTATTTCCTTATTGGATTTTAATTTTACTTAAGTTTTGGATTCTAGTTTCGCTTTTGTAATAGTGCCACATTTGGATTCCCATTTAGGTCCAAGTTTTGCTTCCAATGTTGCTTCTACATTTGTGCTAGGTTTGGCTTCCATCTTATCTCCTAGTTATGCATTCTCTTTTTCTTCCTCATTAGAACCACATTAGGCTTCCTATTTATTTCCTACGTTTACATCCAATTTTGCAATGATATCTGATTCCACATTCCTGCCACATTTTGCTTCATCGTTATGACCTCCTTTATTATATTTAGTTCACACACACACATATAATTTAAGTTTTAATCCCTAATTAAATGATAGATAATTTGAGTAATTTTTAGAAAAAAAACTAATTTATTAGGTAACACATGATACTAGTATAACAAAAAAACTTTATATTTAATTTTTTTTACTAGAATTCACTTCTATAAAAAAAATCATTGTAAATTATGAAACATAGAGCTAACACAATAGTTAAAAATACTCATATTATTTTTATTTAAATTTAGGAGAAAACATTACATCACTAATGGAATCAAGTTTATGTTTATCCCAAGAAACCCAACAACCCATCGTAGGGGCTTCCAATGGTCTCACAATTTAAAATTACATTGTGTGGAAAAAAGAAAAAGGTATGCAGTAGTTAGAGATTGTAGATTTGGATTGTATAGGAAAAATAACACTAACAATCTTAGAAATATAATAGCTACATACTTTTCTAGTAAAATAGAAACCATGACTATATGTGTATGTATGTATATGAAATTTCAAAGTTTAGAGTAATGGAAATGTATAAATCTGGCATTATCCTCGAATATGCATAATACAATTTAAAAAAAAATATGAACACAACTTCAAATACAATAATAGATTTACATTTAAAAGTTAAAAAGTTAAATAGAATAAAGGGTGTTGGGGTTGGAGTCCATATTTCTTGCTATAGAGAAAGTGTCTTTCTTAGTCTACACCCATATTTAGTTAAAAAAACACAAAATACAAAAATATATAAAGGCTTTGGGGTTTTAGGCTATAAAAAAGGAAGATTCGTATTTTGGCCATAATGTTTGAACTTTTGAGTTGTTTGAGCTCTACTATAACTCAGTTCTAATATAATACTAGCATAGATCCAAATCCTAGGCTCTATCGAGCACCGAGAAGTATCAATCTCTCGATGTGCAAACCTCTTTTCAGGTGTTGCACTCAATGAGCTATCAAATTTGGTGTGTCCTATAAATAGCCATTGATTTGATTCAAACCAAAAGACACATATTTTTATTTAAGGTCCACATATAGTATTTTTATTATTAATATTTAATATTATTTATGGTTGACATATAACATTTATTATTATTTTTTATTTTGTTAGGAACAAACATTAAAACATCTCCCCATACATGATTTTAAAACCATATGCAAGGCCCTCCTAAAACTATGAGTTGTTTAGGAGGCCTTGCACATGGTCTTAAAACCATTTGCAAGGCCCTTCTAAACCATGTACAATAAAACCATGGGTTGCTTAGGAGCCCTTGCACATGGTTTTAAAACCATGTGAAACCATGTGCAAGGCCCTCCTAAACCATGTACAATAAAAGAATGGGTTGTTTAGAAGGCACATGGTTTTAAAACCATGTGCAAGGCCAACATTTTTCGCGGATAATTCAATTTTTTTATTTTTTATTATTTTGTTAGCTAGGAACATTACAACATCTCCCCCATATTGTATTTTTTTGTGACCCACATTTTTTTTGCAGATAATTAAATTTTCACTTTTTTTATTGTTTTGTTAGGTAGGAACATTACAACATCTCCCCCATTATAGGTTGTTTTTTTGGTTGACATTTCTTTTGGGTGATAATTAATTTTTATTATTTTTTATTATTTTGTAAGTAACAAAAGTTACAAGATCTCCCTCATTTTAGGTTGTTTTTTTTACCGACATTTATTTTGGCTGATAATTAAAATTTTTATTTTTTATTATTTTGTTACTAACAAAAGTTACTCAACAAATCTTACAAGATCTCCCTCATATTAGGTTGTTTTTTGACCGACATTTATTTTAATAGATAATTAAATATTTTATTTTTTGTTATTTTGTAACGTTATGTAACGTTACATAACGTTACAAGATCTCTCCCATACTGGGTTGTAGAGCGCTTCTCATCACAATAAAATACTATAACTTTTGTTGTTTGCTTAGAATCTAAATCCGTATGAAATTTTCCCATAATCACCTGTAAATAGATGGTTTTGGTTTATGACAAAAATTGGGAAATAAAAAAAATGAAATTACATGAGGAAAACCCATAAATTTAAGAGGAAAAGAAGGATATATATATATACCCTTAAAAAAATAATGGATTCTTCATTTCCTCTTCATGCAACCTGCAAACAAATAATAGAGTCTTCATTGCCTCCTCAAACAATCTGTAAACAAGAGTATGCTAAGAATATTGTTAAAACCAACAAGAAAAAGACGAGAAAAGATAAATCATATTAAAAAATTCATGCTAAACAATACGAGAAAATAAGAAGAATCATCACTTAAGGGGAAAATCCTCATAAAAAAACCCTCTCCTTCATAATATCCATGATGAAGGAAAATGAGGAGAAAAGAGAAAGAAAGAATAATTCCTCGCTCGGTCCCTCGGTTTGGCATCTTAAACCCTCAATCGCCGGGGTGGGCTCGTGGAAATTGCAGAATCTCCACTTATTATACCTCATGCTAAAAGGCTAATTTTGTTAAGTAACGTGCATGCCCAATTCCGTCAATTAGTATGTTCAGAACGCGGCTCAACCCCTTATAAGGAAGTCAAATGTGTACTAGATCAAGAGAGAATTATTGGTGGTGATTAGTTCCTGTTGTGTCTGAAAGAAAACTAATGGGTAGGTTGTTCCCATATGATAAAACTACCAAGTGGGATAAAACACCTAAGTTATCCTATCTGATATGAAGCGTAAATGCTATTAAGTGTCCAAAGGTGGTGAAAAGATTGTCTTTTTATTACTCTATGATGCACTCCTTCCTAACATTGATTATAACACTAATAGTTGGTTCTTATCGCTGTTTATAATAATTACAAGGATAGGTTGTGGCTCAAAGTAGTCTACATTATATAGGTGCTAGTTTGGGGCATGAGGATCACATCTTTACACACCAGATACAGACTTTTCTACACCTTTGGCCACACTTTTTCTTTGGCTATACACCTTTGGGAACCACCTTGTGCAGCTTAGTACTTTTCTTCTTAAGCCAACACATCGCACTTGTCGGCTACCACCCTGACCCTTCTAGACTCTCTATAAGCCAACACAACGAACCAAGTCCTTTGGACACCATACGAATTCATTCTAGATAACATCCAGGAGATCCACTGCTCAGATAAAAACTGATTATAGCCTATGGTTTTGGAACCTAGGTTGGAAGCTAGTAAGCTAAGCGAAAAGCTATAGGCCTAGAAGCTAGGGTGGTTTCGCCTTCCTTTTACAACCCCAAGAAAGAACACACATTCAAGAGAACTGCTCAGAGAACAACCCATTATATAAACTCTCTCTTTGGTGCACCTAAGACTGCTCTACAACATCCGCTCGTAGGATCGCCCCCATATATCTCGTCTTTTGCTGGGGTGCAAGTATAGAAAAGCAAGCAATTGGAAGAAGCGAGGAGAAAGGAGGAAGAGAGAAAGAAAAAAAAGATAAAAATTGAGAGATTAGGTTCGATAACCTTTTTATAGAGGAAATTTCCTTCATTCCAATTTTGAAAAATAAATTACCTCACCCTTCTCTAGATTAGGACAACCAATATGTTTTGAGCTCTTGATCTTATTTGAAATGTTTTTTCTCTATATTAAATAAATTTTTAATTTAGGCTTATCTTTAGTATTAAAGATTACTAAAGTTTATCTAAATAAGTAATATGAATGATTTTAAACTAACAATTAACCATGTAGATCAATAAATTTTATTTTTAATTATTAAAAAAAACAAAGCTATATAAAAGGAATAACTTCACATGTTATATTTTATGTACTTGTTTATATGCATTATTTTTATGTAGTGAAACAAATTCAAAGCTATGTATATTTTTCCTTGGAATTGGGAAACATTATATACACATATAGTTAAAATGTGTATAGTTGAGTACACCTTATTTTTTAATCACATTAAATAAGTATATGGTTGGAGAGTTATTTGTTGTTATATAGTTTATGCAATTTTAGAGATTTGATTTGATTTTATTTTATTATTATTGTCATGAACTTGGGTATTGATATATTTTAATTTTAGAAGTAATGTAAATTTATATTTATACATTTTTTTTAAATCAAGAAATTTAACTAGCAGGAAATTGATTATAAAATGATACACACATTGATTATAAAATGATACACACAACATAAGACTATATCTAAATATTATAGTTACATATTAAATTTTATTCATTTTTTTCAAATGATATATGAAAAAATAATTATAATATTTGTTATTATTGTTAATATAGAAAAATTAATTGATTTTAATACACCATAACGATTATTAGTTAAGTTAGCTAATAGGACTTAGCCATCAAAGGGTATAATAGTAAGATGCTTGAAATTTTAGTTTATTTTGAGAACCATTAGGTAATATAGTCATATCCTTAAATAGAAATCAAGGTAATTCCATTCATGGGAGAGAATTCTTGACGAATATTCGTGTTCCTTTAAATTGTCATTTCTCTTGGTTCACCATACTATTGTTATAGTGTGGATCTCCTTATGATTAAGTACATTTTGTGGACAAATTCATATATTGAACTTTATTATACTAAAAATCATATTTTGGATTAGTTAATGGTGTAATTTAAATTATTTTCCTTATACTTAAGTGTACTTAGGGAATGAATGAATGGATTAAAATGAACAAATTGTATACAAGTAATTTTATTTAAAAGGGATCACTAATCATTACCTCCTACACTTAATCTTAACGATTATACAAAGTTAGTAGTCATTTTTAAAGAAATATGATATCCACAGTAGGGTTGATTGTTGAATTTCTAATTATTCTTGTATAGATTTCTCTTCCTAATGATAAGTAATTTATGGGATTATACAAGAATAATTAGATTATCTTGGTATTTGTTTAACTAGGGGAATGGGTAATTGATTTGGGCTCTTGCTTGTGTGACACGGGGTCAATTATGGTATGATGTCACTATACCCCCATGTGTGTCATGCGACCCCTTCCATGACACATAAGGCTAATCAAGGTTTGAATATGTGATGTTGCAATGAGTGCCTTATCAAAGCACCCTATACTCATCTAGTCTATGTTTTAGGGGCTAAATTTTATAGGTATTTCCTTATGCCTATGTATGGCATTACATTTTATATACATGATCATGGATATTACACAAGAACGCTAAACTTGCACATTGATTTCCCTAGAAAGAAACATACATGGTACATAAAAAAAATCATTATAAGTGTTTGAACAATTTCTAACTACAATTGGGTGATCCAATGTCAAAATGAGGTGAATGAATTGTAGTTAAAAAGGGATAAGAATCATCTATAACACAAAAACTATAAATTTATGATTAAGAGTCTACCAAAAATATTTTTTAAATCATGAACTACTGTTGCCAATTTGTTGCTTAAAAGAGGTATTGAAAATGCGAAGGATCATTCTAAACAACATGGAGAGGAAACAAGGTATATGATACACTATTAGAAAGGTATCAAACTGGTATATATTTCCACTTATCTTAATTTTTCCTTAGAATAAACGATGCTTAGGAAGTCATGATAATGAAATTTGGTCATTTAGAAGGTAGCACTTTACTCTCTTTACAGAATAGGAAAACAAAATTGGAACCAAGAAAACAATGGATCATTGGAAAGCTTATCTAGATAAATAGAAGGTGAAAGATCTTTATCTTTAACATAATGAATATAACCTATTTTATTTTCTATGAACAATCATGTCCACTTGAAACCCACCCAATTTTTGGAAAAAGGGGCAAAGTAAATATTTGCAAATTGGGCTTGCATGTCATAAAAGTTGACTTGATCATACTTAACATAGGAAATAATGATATGAGAGGGTTTTAGAACTTTTAAATAATCGTAGTACAACCTCCCCAAAGGCCAAATTAGTATGCTCATGAAATGATCCAAACTAGGTAGGATTGATCTCAAGTGTGTGCCAATAAGATCCTATTGAACATTGTGGCTTCAATGGATTCCATAAACATGACTCAAGTGTCGCAATAAGTTAGGAAGTACTAGAAGTATGAATTTCAATCATCCATACTAACTCAAACCAAGCGTCGGAGGCATGGCCAATATATGAACCTAACCAATGAAATTATCTTTTACTGAATCAATATGGGGATAATAATGACCGCTGATACTCTTTATGTTTTTTATAAGTCATTAAATGTCCAAAATAACCATATAAATTGATCCATTCATACTCTTTAATGGGGAAGAGTCACAATGAAGATGTCTCCTACCACTTTCTTTGACCATAACCATATTTTAGACATATTTCAAGGCAACCATCTTACCGACGTGGAAGATATAAGAATTGAAAAACATCATGTTGATATTTATGTAATGAGACATGTGAATTATTCAAATATTTGTATGCCCTACATTTGTGCATCATTTTAAAGGTAGCAGGTTTCCCATTCCTCCATTTTCCTTGTATTTCTATTACGTGGCTCCCTTTCCCCCTTCATTTTTCATGTCATCATCCATGAAGGATGCTTGATCATCGATACAATAATTTTATTATTTCCCTTGGAAATTTCATTTACATCAACCATTTTGATCCTCCTTTTATCATATTCCCCAACACTCACACAAATCAATGAGGCTTGATATTTGGATTATGGTGACAAAGGCATAGAGAGGGAGTGTGGTAGAATACCCTCACCTTTTTTCCAATTCTTTTTGTTGGTAGTACAAAAGTAATATTAAACTAGGTCATTGCATACATTTAGTATATAGGTACCATTTTAAGGATTAGAGTCAACTTGAGGTCTAAAATGGGCCTCATAAGAAAATGAGCCATTAATGAGTAAAAATTCAAGAGCCAATAAAATTTCAAGAAATTGGGTCAATAATTATTGTTGAGTTGGACATATAGAAGTCAATGCTTATGTGTGGTGTTTTTATTTAGAAATGATTATATCAGTATAAGCCTCACCTTAATTAAGATATCAATAAAATATAATAAATATTCTTAAAATACTAATTACATTAAGATGCAAAAAGAATTTATATCATTACTTATTTAAATAAAAATAAAAATAATCACTTAATCATACATATAAAATAACTAATAACTTATATCATATAATATTATAACTAATACCTAACAAAATACTAATATATTTATATTATATACTATCTAACTAACCTAATGATGTATGGATACTATCCTACACATGCTCTTCAATAGTTTTTAGTACCCAACCATATAATAAGTGAACACTACTCTATATACGCTCTTCAATAATTTTTAATACCTGACCATATAATATGTGACAATTATTACAATAGTTTTATATTATATTAATCTCTTATTTAATATTATATGTATTATTATAATAGTTTTTATATTATATTATTACATATTTTATTATATCAATATTTTTCAATATTATTGCAATTTTATTATTTAATTGTAATTTTAGTTATTTTTGTGAACTTTAAATTTATTATTAAATATATAAAAAATACTAATATATGTTGGAACTAAAGATTATGCAAGTTCATTATACGTCTGGATCTTTTGGAAACAATGATTTGAAAGACAATCATCAACTAGCAGAGCAGTTGACTAGAAGCTTGAATGAGTGGTTGACTAATCAGTCGATTGGATGGTCGATGAGGTAGCGGTTGGTTTGACTAAAGCAATCATGCTGAATTTTCAGGAAACCTGAGAACCGACCCTTATTCATGGAGCAGATCATCCTCACTTCAAGGGAGTATGTTAGATCTGGAGATTGTAAAAAGTGACCATTTGGGTTGCATATATAATCGACTTATGATGATGATCTCTTATGAGATAATGCATTGTGATGTTCTGATCATAATATGTTTTGCTTAAGTGTTGTAAACTATGTATGTAGATACAACCCACTTCTTGGAATATTTATCCCTTATGTTATTTTCTTTTTTGTTCTATTGTTCAAAGGGGTTTCCCAACATGGTATCGAAGTAGTTGGTGTTGACCTAGCCCGTTGTCTGCATATTGTGTTGAGTCGGATTTAGGGTTGGTTGACTTTGGGTTGAATATTTGTTAATGGGTACCTACTTTGAAGTTGAAACAGATCTATTTGATATCATAAGGATGGCTTTCAATATAGAACATGTTATTCTAAATGGTCACAACTATGCAATATGAGCGCCAAATATGGAAACTTTATTGGAGAGAAAGGGACTATGGAAATACACTAAGGTTGTTATTCCAAATCCGATTGATGAACAAGTTAAATTTGTCATCAACAGAAAGAAGGATGAGGATGTTGGGATCATTACGACCTAAGTTTCAAGGGAGATTCACTTTCATACAAGCGAGATCAACTAGCCTCATGTTGTTTGGAGTAAGCTGAAGTTGTTGTTCAGCAAGGTTAATGAAAGTCAAGTCATGCAGTTAGAGAAATAATTTATTTTTATGGAACCCCATTACTTTGATATCATTGAGGACTATTTGGCTCATATCAAATATCTATAGTTGAAATTGGGGGAATGTGGCAATATTTTTCCAAAGAAAGATGGGAAACTCATTGAACTGGTCCTGATGAATTTGATGACACATTATGATGGATCATGTTCCTCATTTTGCGACAGTTGGATGTCATGCAAAGAACATGCTAAAGATTTCACCTTTGATACTTTATTATTATCTATTGATCAAGGATTAAAAAAAACTTTCTTGATGAAGGGAAGCTTGGTAACAGACACCATGATCACTTGCTCAAAGGAAAGGTCAATTAAAATTATAAATATCGTGGTCGACCGACACCCTAGGTAAACGAAAGGAGTGTATCAAGCAACCTACTAAAGGAAATAATAGAAAATTGACATGGACTAAGAAGAATCAAAAGAAGAAACCTTGTCACTATTGTGGAAAAGTGGGACATGTGGAGAAAAAGTGTTGGAAGAAAACAAAGACTTGGAAGAAAAGGTCAAGCATCTTGAAGAAGGCACGTCGTCTAGTCCCTTGATCAACTGACCTACATAAAAATTCAACTTTTATGTTAGCACTTCCTAGGTATTACATGCTCACACCACTCAGATGGAATGGATAGTCAATTATGGTTGCACTCATCATATGGCTAAGGATGCTTCTTTGTTCTCTTCCTTAAGTGGAGCTCCAAAAAAGAATATTTATGTAGCTGATGATTTTTCTCTCATGGTTATTGGAAGAGGTAATGTTGAATTCAAACATGGTCACATATCCAATGTCTATCATGTACCTAGATTGTGCGCAAACTTGTTGTTGGTTGTTCAACTTAAAAATACTAGAAATTTTGTTGAGTGTTGGTCATATTGTTTTAATGTAAAGGATCTGAGGCTTGGGGGGTGACTGTTGCTTCAAGATACTTGGATACCAAAGTTGGATTATACAAATTCGATGACTCTTCTAGGATTGATTTTCAACCAACTAGTATAACTTCCCTCATTTCTCAGAATGACGACAAAATTCAAATTTGGAATGAACAAATTAAACATATGAACTTTCAAAGTTTGAGGATGATAGTAACCAAGAATATGGTTATTAGTCTCCCAAAGACTATTCCACCTGATGGAATTTGTAGAGGACGTGTGCTGATAAAGCTTCATTATGCACCCTTTGATTTTGGAAAATCATGGTGAGCACAAGACCTATTGGAACTCATTAACAATGATCTCTTTTGCATGGACAAACCCTCATTAGAAGGTGTGAAGTATATTCTAACCTTCATTGATGATTTGTCCATATTTAGATGGGTCTATTTATTAAAAAATAAGACTCACATATATTTGAAAGATTATGGGAATTTAGGGAATTGGTTGATGTAGTGGGGATTTCTCCCCAGCTATGTGCAAAAGCACCAACCTTAGATCATTGTGATCGTAAGGAAGAGTTCAATGGAAAATAAAACAACAAGCTAAACTAATAACGAAAAACAAATATTTTTTAACATTTTTCAACATATAACGACTAAACTAAACTAATCCAAATAAATAAAAACACACCTCTTCTCCTGTAGAATGGGCCACTGTAGCCGTCCTCGGAAATGGTGCCACAGGTCCACGGGTAGGTTCGCCAAATGTCTCCATGGATGGTTGTCAAACAGGCAATGGCTCCAAGATGGGTACATAGGATGTCTCAACATAAACCATGGGAATGGTATGGAAATGAGACTGGTGGCAGGGGAGTATGTGAATACTTGAGAGAAAAGGTGTCACAACGTACCCACAAATGAAAATGAGAAAAAAGGTGTTTTGGGAGATCCCTTCACAATGTATTTATAGTATGGTCTTAGGGTTTTTTGACCCATGGTATTTTCCTGTGATTTTCTGACCCTCTCTCCTTTTTAGGGTTTTTGACCCTTTTGGTAGAGAGTGAGGGTAAAGCATAGTAAATAATGATGTTTTGGACCATTTTTAGTGCAAAATACAATTGTGAAGGTCAAAAGTAAGGGAAATATGGTAGGAATATGATGTATGTGTATGGTTTAGACCATGTAGAGCTAGGTGAACACTTTTTAGTGTTAGCATATTGCCCCATGATGTGTGAGGGAATGAGCTCATTGTATGGCTGATGGACATCATCAGATCATGGGAATAATGGTGACAACAATGGAGAGACTTGAGAGACCCGCGAAGAAGTGGAGCTTCCTCGTTCGAACTACGGTGGCTTTTCATTTTTTACTATGGGTTCTAAAAATGGATGAGATACATATATTGTGTGACATATGTAAATGGGCGATGTGGGCATACCCATGCTCATAACGGTGTCAAAAGAATAAATAATGGGATCAAGGCTCAAAACATGGGAGTCGATCAATACATATACAAATGATGATACATAATGGTGGCCTCAACGTGAGGTTGAATACAATGCTGATCTGAAGAACTGAGACATAGGAACAATGACATTCTTATGGAATGCAATATCATCACAATTGATGCTCTGCTAAATCTAGAGGTGTACATATATATGGACTCAATGGATGAGAGTCAGAATCTTTGTGGTACAATGCGCAGCATCAAGTACTCGAGATACATGGAAGCACAACGCTGGGGCTTCCAAACACTATTGCCAACGCAGCCCAAAAATCACAAGGGACAAGAACCTATGTGGGTCCCATAGTAGACTCACCAATGTGCCAAAGTCAAGTGACAACCGGGGTCTTTGACCAAATAATGAATGGACCAATACCTTGTACGAATCTCAACGATGTAATGATGTCCCTGAAGTCGAGCACGTGAGACACAACCATCCCGAGAGGCACTAATGACTCCTCTCGAGTGGTCTAAGGAACTCATCAATGGGGTGGATGAAACCATGATATAGGCACCTATGGGTCTATCCTCTGGAATAGATGTGTCGACGTCGACAGAGGGAGACCTGTAACTAATCAAGGAAATGATGTGTCCTTGACTAGAAGCACAAGGGGGTAACCAAAGATGTGGAATAATCAGGGGACTGACACACTAAATGGGGGAACAGGGGCAGTGGAGTACGGGGGACTCAAAATTCCTTTGTTCAGAGTATGATGGCAGGGATAATCTCGAAGCAAATAAAACTGACTCATTGGAGAGGGATCATAGCTGTAATATCGGGAAGATAACTACAAATGGGAAATACTAAGGGAGGTAACTAGATTAGTGATATCCAGGGGATCCAAGGATGACTCATTGTAGAATACTCTGAACAAAGGTGACCCAATGGGGGGAAGCTTCCATACTGTAATATCATATGTAGTGGCACCTAAAGACACCATTTGGGACTTCTTTATAGTTTAAGGAGCACGAAGAAGGGATAGAAGTAAGCGTAATATGACACGATCTCGTGGATTTTTAGTGAACCCGAGAAAGTAAATGCTCGATGGTGTTTTCATTTTTAGAGAGTCTAAAAACCGAAAGAAGAATCTTGTGTGGTCTCTTTTTTGTTGATAGTCTCCTAATCCCGAAAAAGGATAAAAGCATACAAAGGAGATCTCTCCCAACCTTAGGGGAAGGAGGACTTCTTTACTGTTGGTAGTCCAACCAGGCCAGAAAAGGTTAAACCTATACTGACTAGATGGTCGTTCAAATACTTGTAGGAGCATGAGCGAAACCAAGTTTGCTCGGTAATCTTCTCTTGATGAGAAGGTTGGAAAAGAGCTTAAAGAAAACCTATGATGATCTTTTTCGTAAAGTATGGTCCCAATGTCCGAGAAAGCATAAAAGTATACAAAGGGAAACATTCCTAGCTGTAAGGTGCTAGGGTGATCCTTTTCTTATAATAGTCTATGTGGTCCGAAAAAGAAAATAAATGAGGCACATAGACACCCTTTCAAATAATTTAACGAGCATGAAAGGAAGCAAGCGTGCTCAACAATCTTTTCATTCTTTTGGGAGTCATAAAAGAGCTTAACAGAAACTCCATAATGGTTAATGAAGCAAGTGGGAAGTGTTCAATATATGGAAAGAGGTTATGTTGTGAACATGGCTGAGAGGATAAATGTAGAACACTAATGGACCCCCCTTGCAGGACGATAGATGGAGGTAAAATATGGCCAACTGTGCAGTATGGATGGAGCGGAGGGCTTGTGAACATGGCAATACATACAATGGGAGATTGGCGTGATGGTACACAAATCAAGGTGACTCCCAGGAAATGGCCCATAAAATCATAGTGAGAGCACGAGATGAGGGTCTCATCAAAAGATAGAGGATGAAAAACCGAACCCAGTGGTGCAAACAGTGTCTCAAACGGACTCTGGATGACTCTTTCGTGAATGGAAGAAGAACTAGACCAAATGGAGGCTTATGGATACGGAGCTAGCTTAACATATAAGGTGTGATCCACGTGGTGGCACACAAATCGAAGTGACTCCGAGAAATGGCTCAAAGAAAGTAGGGAGGGATTTAGTCTCACACAGGTCATTTCTTCACCCGAGAGCTTTTTTCACAGTGGTGGAAGCTTCCTATCCTCATAGAGGATGATCCATACGTGAGCATGGACTACCGGGGAGATCCTGGAGACGCCTCGACCTCCAGTACAAGTATAGGGACCTAATGGTATGCTATCATGGTGGTAGCTCAATCATACGTGCGACATACTATGTGCATGTGCAAATGTGGGATTGCACCCTACAGTGGGGTACCAACGACACAAGGGCAGGGTGGATGTGTTAGATCCACCCGCTCACGTGAAAATGATGTGAAAAAGTTCTACAATGGACTCACTGCGACTAGACATGGATAAACTACTGGAGGGGGTCACCGGTTCGTGGCAAAAACGATGCAAAACAAAAAAGAAAAACTATGACAGAGGTGTACTCATGGTGGGTGACTTCATGCATAGAACCTCCTGAGATAGAGTCCATTGCAGGGATTTTTCAAGAGGAGGGTGTCATAGTCAGCAAGGATGTATGCCCCCTTGCCGAGACATCGATGGAAGATATATGGTCCGTACCACATGGAGTCAAACTTCCATTTCCCTAACTTATCGTTGACTTGATCATAGATGAGGATAAGGTCTCCCTCACTAAAGGTGCCAGGGTGGACATGGGAGTCAAAATGGGACTTCGACTGAGTCTTGGTTGCTTCGATCATCTGGAGAGCAGAACGATAGTCCTCATTGGTATGTTCAAGCATAAGTAGGGGTTCTTATAATGATGAAGTATCAGGTAGAAGTTCATCGGCAAGGAGGGGTGTTGGAGTCTGACATTCAATGGGAAGAACCGACCCCACACCGTGAACTAAGTGAAATGGGGTAAGACCAGTGGCGGTTTTACAGATCTCTCCATTGTCATGAAAGTGGTGTCAGGATAGATCAGGTGGATCTTCCACGGGCGAGGACAAGAAAGGACTACTAGAAGTCTAAGATCGTGTAAATGGTGTTGGTTGTGTATGAGGAAGAAACTAGAGGGTGGATCTCCTCGAGGAAGGTAACGTCGGATTCATGTGAGTGTTTTCGAAGGTCGTGAAGGGTTAAACGATACTCGGGAAAGTCTGGGAAATGCTGAGTGTAATGACCATACAAGCCACAAACTGCACAAGGATGGTTGGTTCACAATGGCTTGTTCTTAACCACTGGTGGATCCGGGATGGTGACTACTAGAGCACCATCGGTCTCATCCATAGCATCCATGTGGGTACAAAGGAGAGGCAACTCTAGATAGTTTTGTGTTGTATGACCTTGGAAATTGCACAACGCACAAGTAGGAGCTGCACGTGGTTCAGTAGTTTCTTTGGTAGCCTTTCCCCCAGCCTTCTTTGGAGGAGGAGGGGAATGCGTGGAGACAGGAGTAGTCTTTGATGGACCAGGAGGTGGGCATGACACCGTCTCAATGGATTGGATGAGAGTCAACACAACATGGTAAATCGAGGGTTGGGTAGGTGGATCGAGGTACCGCACAGGAATTCCCAACATAAAATTAGGTAAGTTGTGACTAGCCATGACAGGCTTGCTCATGATGCCATATGGTGGAAAAAGGAAGGGAATCGTGTGGATCGGGAATGAACCCCAATAATTCTCGGATGATTGTGTTTGGGATTGCGACTGAGGTTGTGAGGTGGTCGGGATGGTACCGGATTTGATAGTACACAAATACAATACATCAGTCGGCGTAGGTGGAGGTGGGAAGGACAAAAAGGTGCCTACCATAGGAGTGTTGGCAAACAAGACCGTGCCAAGAGAAGATAAGAATGGGATGGATGTGTTGTCAATGGAAGTATCGACAGTAGGAAGGACATGTTTCAGTGTGGTCGACCCCTTCGGATCGCAGTATGTCAACTGGTTGACGGTCATGATATTCCCATCATGAGGGAATATCAAGAGTCGAAAGACGGTAGAGGCTACAACTCGCATGGCATACATGTAGCTACGTCCTAGGAGGAGGTTGTAATCAAGTTGGGCATTGACAACCTCAATGTCAATCAAAATCGTTTTGTCGACCAACTCAACAGGGACGTTCGTGAGTATCCCCTAGGGCTGAGTAGAGCGACCATCGTAGGCGTGAAGAGTGGTGGTGGAAGGTTGAAGGGTAGGGGACCCAAGTTTCTTCCAAATGAAAGTTGACATAATGCAGGTGGATACCCCCTCATCAATAATGCATCGATGTACGACCAAATTCCGAATTGGGACAAGAAATTGGAAGGCGATGGTGGATGGCATCCTGGGTTCTCCTTAATCCAAGTCGAAGGTGATTAATCTAGAATCAGAGGGATCAACAACACCTAGTGCGGACAACAATTATTTATGCTATGATGGGCAAGTTTTAAGCATTTCCAAAGCAGACATGGCAGCTCTGGTAGTAGCGTTGTTTGTGACACGGTGCATAGGGAACCAGGGGACTCTGACCACGCCATCGATGGGGGGTCTTGGTAAGTGCAGAGATATGTCATAAGTGGTAGAAGTAGACGTCGCTGATGGGTCAGCGGTTTCTGTGGTGGTACCATACTAGTTGCGTTGAGTCTAGAGGTTGACTTTGGACGACAATGTCATGAGGTGATGGACACCAGCCTCAACAGGTGGGGCCGCAGCAGGAGCAGGTGGGGCCAAGGGTTGGGTTGCAACCATTCCTTGGTATGTGTTGGAACATCGACAACTCCCCTTCATTTTATGTAAAATCGAAGGGCCCCCCATGTAAATTTTGTAAATATTTAGCTTTTAGGGATTTTCTTTCTTTTTGGTTTGCTTGAGTTGGTGGTAATTTAATGGCTTTCTTTCTTTAATCCTTTACTCTTTGTGTTGCTTGTTCTTTGGCTTGGCTCGATGATCTGGTGATTTTGGTCGATCGATTCTCTTGGCTTCCTCACTACTAAAAAACACTTGCCTTCTTCTATTAGATTTATTTGAGTCACTTCCTTGCTTCGGTTCATTTGAATTAAATTAATTTGATGGTCCATTTTTTTGGTAGGTTTATGGTTTTTGAGTACTTTGGCAGGTCAAAATATTTCAATTGAGCACTCAATTTTAATATTTCCATTTACATACTTGAAGAGTGTATATTGGAGAAAAGAAGCATGCCTATAGTTCTGGTTTTCGACAATCCAATAAATTTCACAAACTTTTTAGGAAAAACTTGCTTTGACCCTAAGGTGACTTCTACGCTATTATAATTATTCTTCTCCTTGAAATTATTATTATTATGCAGAAACTAGTTGATCACAAACATAACTAAATGATGTTAAAAATTAATAAAATACTTTATATATATATTTTCTTTAATTTTAAGATTTATTGCTTTTTCACGACATTTTGGAGCATATATATATATTCTATTACTTTTTCACTACATTTTGAGGCACATATATATATAAAAGGAAAGGATTTTCTTTTTATGAAATTTAATTTTTTTATACATTTGATAGTGTTCTTATTTAACATAATAAATTTTATTATATTTAAAAATATAAAATATATTCACATCACTACATCACATTGTTATTTTTTAATATTTCTTTGGTTAAAGCTTTCTTGAAATAAAAACCATGTTTTCCTCCCATTATGAAGACGTGCATCTTTACATGAAATTCTCCACATTAAGAATTTTTTAAGAAAATTGTTATTTCCTTATACCTCCGTTTTGAGAAGATTTATGATGCCACCTTTATAATTAAGGTTATCGCCACATTTTGGGTTACTTGTGAAAGTATTTCATATGGATATAATGGCTGAAGCATGTATTTTTATGGTTGCCACGACACCACATTAGAAGGGAAAGGAGAGACACGTTTGTTCGTTGAGCATATTTAAAAAATGAAATTTGATTGTAGATTGATCATTAAACATGTTAGATTTGGTAAAAAGGATTCATGCCATCTGTCATGTCAAATACCAAATTTTTTGTATGAGAAGCTACGACGGATATGGTTGCTAGATTAATATCTTTTACTTTCTACGGTCATTTAATTATATGATATTGTTTTTAATGCACAAAATTAGTTTTTTATGATGCAGATTAATGAAAACATTCGCCAAAATCTCAGGTCAGTTATTAATACGATTAATTTATTAAGAGAAGACATCTTCTCATTTATTGCATCTCCGTCAGATTTAATATATTTTTTCTACATCTTTAATATTGAGAGAATATAGATCAATATAGATCCATCTAAAAGGAGATTTACTAAGCATCTAGAGGGATCAAATATCTCAGAGTATAAACCTTTTTTAGAAGGGAAGTGTTGAGGAAATGTGTACTCCAATGTTTATGGTTTTAGTTTATCTAATCTATATTGTTATATATATATGCAATTCTAAATAATTTAAATTTAATTTAAATTGACGTGGCATTTTTTTATAATATTTTTTTTTTTTTTATAAAGAATATGTATCAATTCTAAGATGAGCATGAAAGGAGTTACACATCTCTCCCATATGAGCCGTAGAATGCACCTCTTCGGTACAATAATCTGAAAGTGTGAAACGACGAATGAAACAAACATAAAATTAATGGAGGTTCTATCCAGTCAGAAATACTAGAATCAAAACGCCATGTTTGGGTCATTGGTGCAATAATGAAGCTGTAGCAGTTATGGTACATTGCTATTCGGGTGCAGAGATCATGCCAATATACTGAGGTTTGAAAATCCAAGTGTTGGAGATTGTGAGTATGAAGGAAAAGTTCAGCTAAAACCCGTGAAACTGAGGACGGATCAGGAAGATGGAGAAAATACAGTAACTCATTATAAAAGCAGTTTTGCCTTGTCAGATTAATAAAGATGATAAACCTCGCCTATATCAAATCATTGGATAATTCTTGATTTATCATCGCATCAAATCTTGAGGGTTCTTGTTGTTTTCACTTCCACGATAAGCCATCCTGCAGATGTTATTGTAAAGATGCCAACAACTGTGGTAAGCTCAACGACCTCACTATTGTGCGAAGAACGTGTCAAGACTATGGAGGATGAAAGCCAAAAAAGATGCCCACCTAATCCATAGAACTAAGCTATCACAATTTTTATTATCAACAAACAAGTCCTAATCTAGTGGCACCACGCTTCTCAACATATTTCTAACCACGGAGAGGAATTGTACAGGGTCAAATGAGTTCATAGAGTTCATATTGCAGGTTTGAAAAATCGTTACATATGGAAAGCATGTGGAGGATCAATGGGGTTAAAAAGGGAAGTTTATCGTTCTTACCATTCCAGATAAATCTTTCATTCATTCGTTTTTTTTAATGGTTGATAATCCACACAGTTCGAGAGATACTATTATTTAATATGAATTTTGATGATGCAAGGCAATGGTGATATTAATAACATTGCTATAAAGAGCTAGTTCAATCAAAGCAAAGGGGTGAAAGCTATCGAAATCATCGTGATGAGAAATAATCTTACTTTAGGAGAGTCCATAAAGAACTGCAGTTTGCAAATTCGACGGCCCAATTCATTCAAGAAATTGAATGTTGCAGCTGATACAGAGGAAACGGTTATGAATCCTTCTGTCTATTTAAGCTAAGGCAATTCGAATTAAAGGTGAGGGGGTTTTTCCACAGAATAAGAGAAGAATTAGTTCTTCTACTATGGTTTTTATTTGTAATCTGTATGTTTGCAAGTATATGGGAAAAAGCGGCCAGAGGGGTCTCTTCAGATCAAAATTAATTTTCATTGTTATTTACTCTGTTTCCAGATGCAACTTTGAGTTGGAAAAGGAAGATAGGGATTCTGTCAAAACCAATTTTACAGACATGAAAGCAAATCTGTAATTTTTATTCAGAGATACTTGAAACCTGGAATTGTTGTTAAGTATTGTTTCAAGAATCTCTTTACTATTTCAGTAAGACTATACTTTGTTATCGTTCTTTTGTTTAATTGTTGAAGAGAATTTTAACACAATTTCTTTATTCATTTTTGCACTTAAATTTTTATATTTATTTGTCTAGAACGATTAATCTTATTGTTTCAGTCTGGAAACTACTAAATTGTTTTGTTTCAGCTATTGGAATTTATTATAGATTAGTTTTTCATCTTAGTGTAGTTTTAATTTCAGCAAGTTAGCCAATTCAACTATGAGACTCACTTGTTGAGAGCAAACCCAAAAGGCAATGGGACCTTTGTTCCCGCGAGAGGTAGCTAATGCAAACACTCAAGGAGATGTTTTAAGCAATCTGAGTGGGTTATCTCTCCTTGTTGGCCTTAGAATGTGTTGGCCTCTTTTCTATTCTTGTCTAGACCCGTGGTTCAACAATCAACTTAATACCAACAATTTCTTTATTCATTCTTGCACTTAAATTTTTATATTTATTTGTCTAGAACGATTAATTTTATTGTTTTGATTTCTTGGAACAGTCACAAGCCTAATGTAATGAGCAATTTGAATAAGTAGTTATTTTATTAATTATTGGTTTTGTAATATTTTTTTTTACTTGGGGAATCGTTAACTAGGCGTTTCTGGTAGTCGCGTGACATGGAGTCCATTCCTGTCGGCCGCCACTATAACCCCATTCCCGTCGGCTGCCACTATAACCCCAGGTGCGTCCACACAGCCCGCAAGCATGGGGCACAGATAAGTCGGGGTGATATTTGAACTTGAGACCTCTTTTACAACATTTCTTCATTTAAATGGCACTTGCCAGTCAGTCTACACCCCCGCGGGACTGGTTTTGTAATATTGTTGTGTTTGAATAATTATATTTTACTCTAAATTTCTTTAAAGTAAATTGTAATTAAATCTTACTTCTCATACATGAAACTTATTTTAATCATGCTCATATGCATATTAGCATAGGATATATTAGGATGTATAGATTAGGTAGAATTTGGTTTTAAAAATAGATTTACAATTTTATCTCATAGTAAGAAACCTACCAATTTAGCAGCTGTTAGATCTATTTTCAGTCTGACAATTACTAAATTGTTTTGTTTCAGCTATTGGAATTTATTATAGATTAGTTTTGCATCTTAGTGTAGTTTTAATTTCATCAAGTTAGCCAATATAACTATGAGACTCTCTTGTTGAGAGCAAACCCAAAAGGTAGTGCGGCCTTTGTTTCCACGAGAGGTAGCTAATGCAAACACTCAAGGAGATGTTTTAAGCAATCTGAGTGGGTTATCTCTCCTTGTTGGCCTCTTTTCTATTCTTGTCTAGACCCGTGGTTTAACAATCAACTTAATACCAACAATTTCTTTATTCATTCTTGCACTTAAATTTTTATATTTATTTGTCTAGAATGATTAATTTTATTGTTTTGTTTTCTTGGAATAGTCACTAGCCTAATGTAATGAGCAATTTGAATTAGTAGTTATTTTATTAATTACTGGTTTTGTAATATTTTTTTTAACTGGGGGAATCGGTAACTAGACGATTCTAGTACTCGCGTGACACGAGGTCCATTCCCGTCGGCTGCCACTATAACCCCAGGTGCATCCACACAGCCCGTAAGCATGGGGCACAGATAATTCGGGGTGAGATTTGAACTTGAGATCTCCTTTACAACATTTCTTCATTTAAACGACACTTGCCAATCAATCTACACCCTTGCGGAACTGGTTTTGTAATATTGTTGTTCTTGAATAATTATATTTTACTCTAAATTTCTTGAAAGTAAATTGTAATTAAATCTTACTTCTCATACATGAGACTTATTTTAATCATGATCATATGCATATTAGCATAGGATAGATTAAGATGTATAGATTAGGTAGAATTTGGTTTTAAACTTAGATTTACAATTTTATCTCATAGTAAGAAACCTACCAATTTAGCAGCTGTTAGATCTGTTTTCAGTCTGGCAATTACTAAATTGTTTTGTTTCAGCTATTGGAATTTATTATAGATTAGTTTTTCATCTTATAGTTTTAATTTCAGCAAGTTATCCAATACAACTATGAGACTCTCTTGTTGAGAGCAAACCCAAAAGGCAACGGGGCCTTTGTTCCCACGAGAGGTAGCTAATGCAAACACTCAAGGAGTTGTTTTAAGGAATCTCAGTGGGCTATCTCTCCTTGTTGGCCTTAGAATGTTTTGGCCTCTTTTCTATTCTTGTCTAGACCCATGGTTCAACAATCAACTTAATACCAACAATTTCTTTATTCATTCTTGCACTTAAATTTTTTAGATTTATTTGTCTAGAACGATTAATTTTATTGTTTTGATTTCTTGGAACAGTCACAAGACTAATGTAATGAGAAAATTGAATTAGTAGTTATTTTATTAATAACTGGTTTTGTAATATTTTTTTTTTTACGGAGGGAATCGGTAACTGGGTGGTTCTGGTACTCGCGTGACACGGGGTCCATTCTCGTCGGCTACCACTATAACCCCAGGTGCATCCACACAGCCCGCAAGCATGGGGCACAGATACGTCGGGGTGAGATTTGAACTTGAGACCTCCTTTACAACATTTCTTCATTTAAACGACACTTTCCAGTGAATCTACACCCCTGCGGGACTGGTTTTGTAATATTGTTGTGCTTGAATAATTATATTTTACTCTAAATTTCTTTAAAGTAAATTGTAATTAAATCTTACTTCTCATACATGAGACTTACTTTAATCATGCTCATATGCATATTAGCATAGGATATATTAGGATGTATAGATTAGGTAGAATTTGGTTTTAAACTTAGATTTACAATTTTATCTCATAGTAAGAAACCTACCAATTTAGTAGCTGTTAGATCTGTTTTCAGTCTGGCAATTACTAAATTGTTTTGTTTCAGCTATTGGAATTTATTATAGATTATTTTTGCATCTTAGTGTACTTTTAATTTCAGCAAGTTAACCAATACAACTATGAGACTCTCTTGTTGAGAGAAAACCCAAAAGGCAGCAGGGCCTTTGTTTCCACGAGACGTAGCTAATGCAAACACTCAAGAAGTTGTTTTAAGCAATCTAAGTGGGTTATCTCTCCTTCTTGTCCTTAGAATGCGTTGGCCATTTTCTCTTCTTTTCTAGACCCGTGGTTCAACAATCAACTGAATACCAACAAGACACCACAAGGCATCGACCAGACAAAGCAATATTTGTCGGCAACGCCTGCGAAGCCGGCGCAGTCTCACCTGAGATATATTTATGGGTAACTTCCAGAACCATGTTTCCGCAGTTGGTGAGGGATTCTAGTCCCTTGGCATGCGACCAAGGTGCTCAACAAAGGCGACTAGATGGAGTCTACAACTGCACGACAACAGTGTAGCAATGAGTCGCAATTGGCGTGCGACACGACTTTACCATAGTAACTCTACAACTGGCACAACAACGCGATGCGTCTGATTCCTTGTGCTCAATAGACATCGTGTGACTCATGTCTTAACTTAACAACTGAATCATAAAGCCATACATATCATTCTAATAGTGCTTTAATCCTTCATGCATCCATTGATTGTTCCTACTACGACATTCATTCGACAGTAACTGCAATAATGTATAGTAAGCAAACATTCACATCAACATTCATCATTAAACACATTCATCCACATGACACAATAAATAACGTGGGAACCCATCTAGGAAAAACCACCAAGGTGCTCTTCATCTGGCATGAGAATGGTTTATAGCACCTTGCAGCCTGCAATATGCAGACTGTTCTTTAGATATGTCTATTTGATTCAATCTTCTTGCTCTCATGCTCTCTGGTTTATTCTTCTATCTACTCCTATTGATCCGCACACTGCTTGGATCGACTCTTCTATTCTATTGGTGGTCTGCGTACACAGCTAGAGGATCTGCGGCTCAATAACCTTATCCTTCTACTAGATTCTCCTCCAAGTCTTCTTCCTCTAACTCTTCCTCTAAGTTTAACTAAAAACTACATAACTCTTTAACAACAGACATATACCAAATGAATGACTCAAGCCAACCCTTATACAGGTCGGGTTCCTCCTATATATAATATTTACAAGACCACGCAGGGTTGACTGAGTACAACTCAGTTATTACAGACTCAACAGCCCAAAATATCTCTTGTTTACATCAATGTCGGCCCATACCTAGCCGTAAAATCCTTGCAAGACATTAACCATGGACTTAACTAGCCGCAGAAACGTCTTTCAGCTCGTCTGTATCAGTCAGAAATAGCCACAAAACTATCCTTCCTCCTCCCACTGGGTAAATCCTTCTGCAGTATTCCTTGACTTCCATCTTCCAACCTTAACTTCTCTACCTACCTCTTCCACCGACTCAGATATGTCTTCCTCATTGCAGCATCCTCGTTGCAGCTTTCCTTTTGCCTCTTTCTCCGTCGCGTGCATGTTTTTATCTTATCTGTGTCGATTCCTTAACTTGATTTTCTCTTGTCGTGTGCGCACTTTTCATTCATTTGCTTGTGCATTTTCTTATTCCTTGTGTACTTCTTCTGGCCCAATAGACCCCCAACACTCACATGTGGCTCGTCCTGAGCCACTAAGCAAAAAGGCATTCATCCACAAAAATGGCCTGCCACAAAACTTTTACTTGCCTTGCAAAATCTATGCCTTTGGCACATGGCCAGGTTGCGCAGTGGGACCAATCTTGTCCTAGAACTCCTTCACCATCTGTTTCACCTTAGCAACTTCCCCTACTACTTCATTTTTTTGTGCGACCAACTACTCTACATGGTTGAAATTGATATGTTCTAATGGTCCTTCCTCTAATGACTGTGCGACTTGGTGAAGTTTCTTCTGCATAGGCTGAAGAAGGCCTATGAGCTGGGCTACTTCTGATTGGTGTGACTCGACCTCGGCTTCTCTAATCCACTCTTGATCTCGAATAGAATGGAATTCCTGCTGCAGTCTCTTAATCTCTATGCTCTTAGTGACCTTTTCCTGAAGCGACAGTTTCTTCAGTTCTGTCTTTGCAGCGCTGATTTTCTCATCTGCTTGTCATGCGCTTTCCCTTATGTTTTCTGCAGTTTCATCTTCTAGCAGTGCTCCCCAGATTGTAGCGATGGCTTCAGATGCCTTTGTACATAGTATTTCTCCTTCTCTAATCTTTTCAACATCCTCAAATGTTGCTCTTCTTCTCTCCTTGAGGACCTCTGAAGGTGTGCTCGACACCTGCCTAGCCTGCAGTTCCTAACCTACTTCTTTAGTTCCCTCGTGATGAGCGACAGTTGGGAAACCTTGGCTTCTAGATCTTCATCTTCCTGGCCTGCTTCTGGTGGAAACTCTACAACTGCTCTCTTAATGGTTTCAGCGAGTGAAACCCTTCTATGCTCACGTGAAACAATTTCCTGCTCTTTGTCCTTAAGGAGGGCCTTATGCGCCTTTTCCTTCCTTTGTTGTTTTGCTGCTTGATAAGCAATATCATTTTCCCTCGGCCGTATTTCAGATGCAGCTTCCTATTGAACGTCATAGACTTCACCCAAAGATAGCTTGGAGAAGTTGATATGGATGGTCTCAATTCCTTGCATAGCTGCATCGAACTCAGGTGTTCCTGCCTCCATCACCTGCTCTTGGATTGTTACCTTAATTGGCGGCACCAGTTTTGGTGTGACTAGAGGGATGCTTTCATCGATGCCATATGTCTTAGCCTCCATAGTGGCTTTGACCTCATTAATGGATTTTATTAATTTATTCAAGTGGGTCCTAACTTGGTCAGCAATGCTTACCTGCTATGTGTTCAGAGTGGAAAGGATGTCTTGCGCAACTTTAGCGACAACATTTGCAAGCTCATGCACATCATCTTCAGTCAATGTGTTCGCGCCAGATGTCTTGCCTTATTTTCTCTTCATGTGCTGGTGATTTGGTCTTTGTTGCTGCGTTTGCACTTCTGCTTGGATGTTTTCTTGAGGATGCACACACTCGGAATCAGAATGATCCGAGCCATTCCTACCAGCATCATCAGTTATTTCTTCTTCTTCTTGTGACTGATTTCCTTGATCATCGCCCCCCTGGTTTCCTTGGCCATTATCGTGGCCATCATCTTGTTCCACGGGTGGGTCTTCTTTGTTCAGGTGCTCAGGAAGAGGCTCCGCTAATGGGCCGCGCTATTCCTTAGGCCACTCCTTAACAATATCATCGACATTAGTGTCGGTGACCATGAACCTTGCATTGTGTTCTTTCCTTGCTGGGTCTTTCTTGGGCTCCAAGATCATATTATGGGCACCGACTTGATAATTGATAAAGGACGCGTACCTGTGAACCGTCGTAGTGCGGATTCGGTGAGATCGGTAGACAACATCGTGTAGTGCCTCTGATTGCAAAAAGAACTCGATGTTGTTATCCTTTTGCTGATTTGTATGCTTCTTCTGTTCCCACAAGTTTTGGTACCTTGCACCAAGGCACGACAGTGGGACATCCATCTGTACAAAGTCTGGCAGGTTGGACTACAGGGTGAAGGAGATTAATATGAGCAACCAGGAGTAATGAAATTTGTAGGTGGGTTTTTCCTAGGCTTGCATGGCATCATCTATCAACTCATTCAACAAATATCGTGACCAATTGAAGATCGCACCCAATGCACCTAGTTCTGCAAGCTCGATTGTTCCCGTAGTGCACTGGTTGGGCCTCATCTTGTGTAGCATCTCACAAGAGAGGAACCGCATGGCAAGCCGCACACTGGCATCTTCAATGGGGCCAATTAGGAAATCCCTATCGGCGTGCTGAATTTTATGCTTCTACTTCATCCTGGTGGTGTTTTTCTGGGCCAAATAGGGTGTGGGGCTGTCCCCTTCCTTAGGTAGACCTGTTATCACAGCAATAAGGTTGACGTTGACCAGGTATGGTCAATCGAGCCATAGGAATCCTCGGTGGAAACAAAACAAAAGCTGTCTCACGTATGTGTTGACATATGAACTATGGCCAAAATGCAACATAAATAGCAGGTTCATCAATCCTGCATGAACAACTCCTTCAGCCCATTGCATTGGTCTGAGTATCTGAGTTCTAGCCGGGTCAGTCTGATCAGGGATCATGCAGTCATCTCTTTTCAACTGTAAATACTGTCATGTGTCGAAGTCCTCGAAGTTCAACTTGATGAGCTTCGGCATGAGGCTCTTAGGCATGGGGACGTTATCACAGATCCACAGCGCGACCAAAGTTGTATTGGACATCTTCGGTAGTACCACTTCCTTTGCATCAGCTCTTCTTGGTGGGACATAGTGGGGAAAGTTTTCGTCGTCCTCCTTAGCATCCGGGCCTCTGTGTGGTGGGGATTATTTTTCCATGGCATCTTCCTCCAGCAAGCCTTCTTCCATTGGTTCTTTCCTAGTAGCATCCAGGACGGCCGTAGCCTTCCGCTTTCTAGTCGTTTGCTTCATTTGCAGTCCAGATGGTCCCGCTGCTTCTTTTTCACCGACCTGTCTCGGTCTCTGATCAGCTGCGCAGCTGCAATCGGTGGTCTCTAAACTAGGTTTGGCATAGGGCGTGAACCAATGGTTTGGATATTAACAGGGGTAGCTGCAAGTTGAGGAGCAGGTGGGGGTCTAGGTGTGATCGAGGGGACATATGGTTTCCTGGTTCATGCCATCGAGTCAGTTTCTGGTTGATGCACCTCTGGTGATTCTACTTCTTCTTCGGTAATTGGGAAACCTGGGATAACGGTTGTGTCTGATAGCTCGGTGTCATTGGGGATCTCGATGACCATGGGTGTTGGCTAATAGAGTGATAGACTTTTGGCTCTGTGATTGCTCGGCTCTGGTTCTCTCGGCTCTCTCTCTGTGCATAAAAAATTGCTTGATGGTGAAGCTTGGTACTTATACTTGTTAACACGTCCTGTAGCCATCATTCAGATGTCTAATCGATCACATGGTCTTCTTGGTCGATACGCTCCTTCATTAACTCAACAACTCGAGTGCTTCACTGTACCTGTCAGCACAGTTATGGTAGCTATGCCAAGGACAACTGACAGGACCAAAAAGCACGCCGTCATTCTCCTCGTACCGCGTCAATTTTATGGCTCTTAGCTATTGTATTCGCCTCAATATTTGTCGGATATCCTCTCTTAAATATCTGATTATAGACAGCCTGTCATTGCCGCCTTTCCATATGCTTTCCTCCTTATATTGAGTGTTCTGATTTTCCTTATGCTTTTGCATGTGTATGTCGCCAATGTGTGACATAACGTGCAACATAACATCGTCCTCTTTTTTTTTCCTCACGCAACGCGGTCCTAGCTAGGAATATAGCAACCATTGCAGTATGGCTTCAAGCTACTACCGTTGACCATTCCTGCAACATATGTTCCATCGAGCTTCTGTAACTTTATTGAGCCCGCATCAGTGATGTGTGCAACCACATATGGCCCAAGCCAATGTGTCTTTAGTTTACCCAGGTGTTTTAAAAACTTGCTGTCATACAACAATACAAGTCCTCTGACTTTAAATGGATTAACCTAAATATGGTGATCATGCCATGCTTTTTGTCTTTGCTTCTCCACAGTCTAATGATATCCTGTGATGAAGCATTCCTCTTCCATCTGTATGAGCTGCGACAGCCTATACTCGACAACATCTCCGTCAGTCATCTTTGTCAGCGCAACAATTCGTAGGCTTGGCACAATGTACTCCATTGGTACAACAAATTCTTGTCCATATACCAACCTGAATGGGCTATGACCTGTCAGTCACTTGCAAGTTGTGCGATATTCCCATAACACAGCTGAAACTTTCTGATCCCAATCATCTCGGCACACGTTGCATACCTTGGTCAAGGCATTCTCCAAAATTTTGTTGAAAGCTTCGACCGTTCCATCCGCCTGAGGATGATAGGGTGTTGTCTTCTTATGTTGGATCTGGAATTCTACAGTAATCTCAGCAATCACTTTGTTAACAAAATGCATACCTTGATCACTTAGGAGAATCTTTGGACAACCAAATCTAGTCACTACGTTTTCAAACAAAAACTTCAGCGCATTCACAGCGGTGCAATCCTTAACAGGCACAAATTCAGCCCATCTGGTTAAATAGTCTGTCGTAGTGATAATATAGCGTGCGCCAGTCCTCTTTCCTAGTGGCATGATAGGTCCAATGAAATCAATGGAAAATTTATCAAATTACTAGAGGGATATTTGCGGCACCAGTGGCATTTCATCGCGACACGACGGTTTTCCTGTTCTCTGGAAAATATCGCAACGTCGACAAAAACTCTTAGTATCCATGTGTATAGTTGGCCACCATAATCCTGCTTGTATTATTTTCTACATAGTCTCTTTTCCTAGGTATTGTCCTCCTGCGACACTAGTATGTGCTTCACTCATAACCCATGGTCATTCATAGTCAAAGACATAGCGATGCAGTACTTCATCCATGCCTTGCTTCTACAGATGCCCCGCAATCAATGTATTATCAGAAGCTTTGACGACCAAGTGTTTTTTTATTATTAGTTGCCATTCCTTCTTATGCATGTCCTATGCTCAAAAAATGAATGATGGCATTAAACTGATGGTTTTGATCCTCCATCATGTGGATCGCAAATAGTTGCGCATTGGGCAAGTTATCTTCGAGGCTCGTTGGTTCTTCACCACTCTCTATCCTTGACAGGTGGTCGTGTCCAACATTTAGTCGACCAGGTTTAACAATGACCTCAAAATCGAACTCTTGAAACAGGAGAAGGCATCTACAGATCTTCCCCCCCAACACTAGCTTGTTGACTAGGTATTTCAATGCTAAATGATCAGTGTATATCTCAAAATGTCCACCCAACAAATAGTGTCGGAATTTCTGAAGCGCATTGATTATAGAAAGGCCTTCTCTTTCTGTCATCATGTAGTTCTTTTCTGCTGTTGACAGTTTCCTGCTTGCAAAAGCAATAGGGTGGTCCAGTGCACCCTCTCCTAGTTGTTTCAAGACTATGCCAAGCACGATAGATGACGCATCGACATGCACATTGATTTCCTTTTTCCAGTCTGGTAATACAAGAATTGGCGCAGTGGCCATTGCAGTCTTTAGTTTATCCAAGCTTTCTTGGCACTCTGTTGTCCACTGGAACTTTGCGTCTTTCTTCAACAATTTTTCCATAGGTGCAGTGATCACTGCATATCCTTTGATGAACTTCTGGTAGTAGCCTGTATGTCCTAGCATTGATCTGAGTTGCATGACTGATGTAGGTGGGGGTAAATCGAGAATAATCTCAATATTTGCTGGGTCGACCAAAATCCCATCGTTACATACGACATGACCCAGCAATATACCAAATGGTGCACAGAAAATACATTTCTTAGAATTAAGCGCAATCTGATACTGGCGGAAACGGTCCAACATCATGCATAGAATCTCAATATGGTATCTTACTGGACCAAACACAGTCCAATCATCAAAGTAGACTTCAAGAAATTTAAGTATAAAATCTTTAAAAGCAGAAATTGCTATTCTAGAAAAAATAGCAGGTGCATTCTTGAGTCCAAAGGGAATTATCGTATACTGATAGCATCCCCATTCTGTGATGAAGGTCATTTTGTGGTGATCCTCCTGAGCGATTCTGACTTGATGATAGCCATAGAAGCCATCAGTGAATGAATACATCTCTTGTCCACCTACATTTTCAAGTACTTCATCTGTGAATGGTGTTGGGAATGGGTCATGCAAGCATGCATCGTTAAGCTTTCACAAGTCTACACAGATCCTGACTTCACTTGTTGTCTTCTTATCCTAGATCACTATAGGGATGATCCACTTTGATTCCTTAACACGTTCTATGATTCATGCATCGAGCATGTGATCCAATTCTGTCTTTACCTTTTCCTTATACCTGGGGTTCATTCGACATGGTCACTGTCTACTGGGTTTAGCATCTGGTCGCAAGGGTATTTTCATCTCCCCTAACTATCCTACTATCCCCTTCATCTCTAAAAAAATGGTGGGGAACGGATCCTGATATTCATGCAACAAATCTGTGATCTTTGCGATAGTCTCTTCATCCCAATAATCCCCTATATTGGCGAATTTTGGGTTCTCTGGCGACCCAATGTTTACTTTCTTGATTCTCAGGGGTTTTAGGATTTGGTCACTGGAAATGTCACTTCCCTCTACTATGCATGTGCCCTCTGTCTCCAGTATGTTTATGCTAATCGGGTCATCGTCTGGATCTCCAGTTAGGTTGTAACAGTCCATCCACTGCTGGATGGTCACACTGCTCTGGTGGGAATTTGCCTCTATAACAAGGATTTGAGAAAATATCTAGGCTTTGAGTACTTGAAGTGTAGCATCAACTGTAGGTTGCTCCTCTACAAACTAAAATGTGTGCAGAAACTGTTTGGCTATCTCTTCCCAGTTTTGAGTACATTGTTGCAACTCCATAGACGCATATGAGGTTCTAGGTGTCATTTCCAATGTGTGAATGAAATGATGGACCCATTCCTATTGTGGGTATACTGCAAATATAGTGTGACACTGATTTATTTACTCTGCAAAGCTTGACAACCCTGTATACCTATGACTTACAGTAACAACTTCTTCACCAAACTAGAATTCCATCAACCTTTTGCATTGCGGCCAGTGTGTTATGAACTACTTGTTCATGCCTCACCATCTGGTAGGCATAGCCTTAAGTACATGATCCAACGCAAACAAGCGCTGCGATTCTATGACAAGACCTTCAAACTCAGTGAGAAATCCCACAAGGTTAGGTAATCCTTCATAGGTGGGTAGCTCTCTGTTCTCAATCTCCACTCGTCGCACAGACCTGGTAATCCTTGCGCATCTCCTCATAGATACCTCATGTAACCAATTTCACCAGTTCTATAAAGCTTCCACTGAGTTGGATGTGCATGAACTAGCACTCTTCCAACTCATGTTCCCATCTGCAGTTGGATTGATGTAATCATCTTGCATGGAAGTGACATTGTAGATCTGGTCGAGATAGTCACCTTGTCCGTCATTATAGAAAGGCTCAAGATATATTTGTCCTTCCAATGGATCAATGTGTGACACTACCCTCATTTATTTATCCTCAAATGAGAGTATCCTTTTTTTAAAGTTGATGATGGTCTGATTGTCTATGGCCCAATCTATGCCCAGCAGCGTGGGTTATCGATTTGTGTCATCAACAATGTTAATGACTTCAAAGTCTACAAATGTGTGCAACCCTTCTATATCGATAGGGGCCTGACTCAGTCTACCAATTGGGAGTACCTTTGCCTGATTAGCAAGTCACAGCTAGACATGAGACCAGTCAAAGCATGGCTTCCCCATACTTTCCGAAGTTTTTAGTGTCAAGATATTGACATCAGACCCTAGGTCTAAAATGATATAGTCCATGTCATAATCTCCTATCTGTGCAGTCATTCTTAACTCATGACCAGTTTTGAATTTCTTTCCGACCTGGTTAACTCTCTTTTTAGGTTGTGGCTCTACTGGTGCCTTTTCTTTGAGTGCTTGTAGTTCTTCAATGGCATTTTTATCTTGAATTAGCGCTAAGCAACTTGAATGGAAGGACTTGAGCTTACTAACCTTTTTGTGGGACGTTCTTTTGGAATCATTTAGGCATATCCCTGACTTCTTCTCAAGTCGATGGCTCTTCTGGATTCACAAATCTGGTCACACGTCCATGAATACTTGCTTATGTTTTTGGACGTCGAACGACACCTTCTTCGACGTCACTGGTCCTACTTGCGGCTGAAGTTGTTCTTGCGGCATTTCCAGACCAGTTCTGGTAGCAGCAACTCCTTGTGTTACGAATGCAATGCTCGGCTCTCGTGGTTCAGTAGTAATCATCTAGACATTTAAGTTAGCATTTGGATTTGGATTTGGATTTTGCGTAGGAGTAGGACCTGCGATGGTCTTGTCCTGCCACTTTACAATCAATTGCGGACATTGTTCCACATTATGGCCATGTCCCTTGCAATATGAGCACGTTTTTGCAGGCTCCAAATAATCTCTAGCATGATGACCTAGTTGTCCACAGTTGTAGCATGTAACTTTCCCTCTTCCTCTACCAAATCCTCCTCCACCTCCTCTTCCTTTGAAGTTCCCACCACCCCTACCCTGAAGGTGTGGTTTTTGTGGGAGATACTGGTTCTGTTGATATTGCAACTGATAGTGATTCTGTTGTGCGTATGGCTACTGTGGCGCATACTAAGGATGATACTAGTTTTAATACTGATTAGGTGGGAACTACGCAAGCTAATATGACATTTGCACAAGGTCAGGTTGAGTCTGTCCATCATTATTCATTAAGTATGTGTCCACCGTATTTTTTGTCAAGAGCTGATATGCTATGCAATCCTTCTCTTCATGCCCTACTGACTTGCAAAATTTACAAAATAGGTTCACTGGGGTACTCACAATATTTTGCAGGTATAGGCAGTCCTCGTCATGATGTCCTCTAAATTGGAATATGTGACACCATGGTAGTCCATGGCCATTTAATGGGTTTGGCACACCGGATGAGAAATAATTCATGAAGGTCAAACAGTTATCCTTAGTGTGTCCGTTCGTTCTGCATTTTGTGCACCATAATTCTTCATGGGATTCCTTACCCTTCTTGATGTCATGGAGTTGTATGGTTAGATCAGCTAACTGTGACTGAATCTGTACCATTCCTGCAGCACCATCACCAATTGGCGAGGCTTCCAACTTCATTTCCAATTCTAGCGCTTCCATCCATGACTCAATATTTTGTTGCAGCAATGGCCCTCGGATGCATGGCAACAACGCAGCAATAAACCACTCCTTATGCTGAACATCCGACATCTGGAAACTTACCTTGGCTATCAAGGTTTTAAATCGTTGGTCAAAGTCCCATACTATCTCTGTCAGTGCTTTCTTTATCTCCTTGATCTCAATGATGCACCGCGACTCAGATTTAGGTTTTCTGAACTCAGAGATCATTGCAGCGCATATCTCCTCAAGGGTCTTTTGCGGTGTTCCTAATGGTACTATAAAATACTTCATAAACCAGTCCAGCGCATGACCCCTTAGAGTCATGATCATCTATGCTTTCTTTAGGTCTACATTCTGAACTAAGTAAACCATCGAAATAGCTTCACATATGAACCTATGTTGATATGGATCCTCTGCTCCATTGCCATTGAATGTGGGTAACTGAATATCTGCCCCAGCCATTGAGTTGGTGTCGGGGTTATCCAATGAAGAGTTTAATGGGGGTGTTTCCTCTTGCGTGATAGTCGCAGTACTAGCACTATTAGTATTAATAACTCACTCAGGAGATGAGGCTCTATACCTTACCTTGGGTGATGCTCCTGGTGTGATGTAGTTATGTCCTGACCTTGGTGTCTCTTGAGACTCTTCAGAGTCTTCCACTCCTTCTAAGATAGGGCTATAGTCCTCCTCTTCATCGTAAGATCCTTCATATACTTGCGAATGAAGTTCGTGTTCGTTTTCCTTGAACAAACTAAGAGTTCATCGACCTTCCTTTGTCTTTCTCCTCCTTCCATATCTGAATTTCCTTCCACTCTGTAGGAAGCTAGTCTCTAGTTCAAGATTTGTACTTCCTGGGAACATCTCAACTCACCATTTCCCATTTTCATGACAGGTCGTTTGCGACATACCATTCCTCCTTAGTACGTGACTCAACTGCGGGATACCCTTCTCATAAACGAGCATCTTGATCCATGTACCAATAGATAACAAATATCTTCTTCAGGGTCCTTGGAAAATTTTTCTTTCAACCTCACTATATGAGGTTATAGCCTCTACTGCGAACTCAGAAATATATCCTTGTAAGATACTATCAACCCAAAAATCAACAGCTCTAGAGATGGTGTTACTTACACTGGTTATTTCGTGCACTAACTAATCATTCCACTCGATTGCTTCTCTTCTCTAGAAATTTGTCTGCTTTCTTGCCAATCTTGACAACCATTCATACAACACAATAAGAAACTATGCAAAGAATATCTCATGGATATCAAAATATATGTACTGGTCTACCTAGTTCTCTGCACTCAATTGAAATCTCGCGCTCTCTTCTTGCGCGAATGCCAGCGTCCTTGACTCCAACCAGTCCTCTATCTCGTTCTTTGTCAGATGCCACAACATGTCCCTCAACTCAAATGGTTGGGTTCCGACAATGGAACCATTTTTTGGCCTCTTTTCCCTTCATGTCTAGACCGGTGGTTCGACAATCAACATAATACCAACAAGACACCACAAGACATCGTCCCGGCAGTGCAAGCTCTGTCAGCAACGTCCGTGAAGCAGGCGCAACCTCACCCGATATATCTTTATGGGTAACTTCTAGAACCATGTTTCTGCAGTTGGTGAGGGATTCTGGTCTCTTGGCATGCGGCCAAGGTGCTCAACAAAGGCGATTGGATGGATTCTACTACTGCGCGATGACAGTGCAGCAATGATTTGCAACTGGCGCATGACATGAATTTACCATAGTAACTCTACAACTGGCGCAATAGTGTGACACATATGATTCGTTGTGCTCAACAGACATTGTGCGATTCATTCCTCAACTTAGCAACTTAATCATAAAGCCATACATATCATTCTAACAGTGCTTTAATCCTTCATGCATCCATTGATTGTTCCTACTGTGAAATTAATTCGACTGTAACTGCAATAATGCATAGTAAGAAAACATTCACATCAACATTCATCATTAAACACATTCAGTCACATAACACAGTAAATAACGTGGAAACCCATCTGGGAAAAACCACCAAGGTGCTCTTCATCTGGCATGAGAATGGTTTATAGCACCTTGCAGCCTGCAATATGCAAACTGTTCTTTAGATATGTCTATTTGACTCAATCTTCTTGCTCTCATGCTCTCTAGTTTATTCTTCTATCTAATCCTACTAATCTGCACACAACTTGGATCGACTCTTCTATTCTACTGACGGTCCGCGCACACAACTACAGGATCCATGGATCAACAACCTTCTCCTTCTACTAGACTCTCCTTTGAGTCTTCTTCCTCTAACTCTTCCTCTAAGTTTAACTAAGAACTACATAACTCTTTAACAATAGACATCCACTAAATGAACAACTCAAGCCAACCCTTATACAGGTCAGGTTCCTCATATATATAATATTTACAAGACCACGTAGGGTCAACTGAGTACAACTTAGTTATTACAGGCTCAACAACCCAAAATATCTCTTGTTTAAATCAATGTCGGCTCATACCTAGCTGTAAAATCCCTGCAAGACATTAACCACGACTTGAACTAGCCGCAGAAACGTCTTTCAGCTTGCCTATATAAGTCATAAATAGCCGCAAAACTATCCTTCCTCCTCCCGTTGGCTCATCCTTCTACAGTATTCCTTGACTTCCATCTTCTAGCCTTAACTTCTCTCCCNCAGCTTGCCTATATAAGTCATAAATAGCCGCAAAACTATCCTTCCTCCTCCCGTTGGCTCATCCTTCTACAGTATTCCTTGACTTCCATCTTCTAGCCTTAACTTCTCTACCTGCCTCTTCCACCGAATCAGATTTTTCTTCCTTATTGCAGCATCCTCGTCGCAAATTTCCTTTCGCCTCTTTCTTTGCTACGCGCATGTTTTTATCTTATCTGCGTTGATTCCTTCTTAGCCTGCTTTTCTCCTGTCGCGCGCACTTTTCATTCTTTTGCTTATGCATTCACTTCTTCCTTGTGTACTTCTTCTGGCCCAAAGGAATGAAAATTCAGCCAACAGTGTGGTAGGGAAATTTGGAGCACCATTGATGGAGGACCTGGTGGCACTAGGTTTGGCTGAGCTAGATTGGCTACATTGGTATCACGTTGACTGTCATTTTGGAGAAGTTGTTGGATGCAATCCATGTGAGGACACCAATGAGTGTAGTGACCATAGGTGTTACAAATAACACACAGATGATTGGTCTATAACTGTGGTTTCTGTCCAGGTCGATTAGGACGTTGGGGATTCTGTGTAGGAGGGTTGGTGTCGTTGTTGTTTGGAGGGTTGTCTTGTTGGCGGCCTCCTTGGGGATGGTTATTGCCTCGATTTCTACCTCTCTTTTTCTTTCCATGCCCTTATTGGTTATTGGGTTCGGGTTGGTTAGGAAGGTTTTGTTGAGCATAAACTTGTCCCGTAAAAACTGAAGGAGTCAGGGCCAGAGCCGAAGTGTGTTGCACAAGTGGTGCATAATAGACTGGAGGAGCTGGAGGGGCTATAAACATGGTCATTTGGCCAGAACATGAGTGTGTCGAACAAGTCGGTCCATGAACATGAGGATTTGGTGCAGAAGGTGCATAGGATGGGGTGGCTCCGGACTAAGCCGTCACACGTGTAATCAGTGGTATACCCGGTGGGTGCATAGGATGGTGTAGCGCCGAATTGAGCCATAACACATGAATAATAGGGGGTATAACTTGGTTGGGAATCATTGTGGATGTTACTCGAATGGGGTGGCATCATGGGAGAGGTCGCACAAAACTGGGGGTGTTGGGTAATAGAGATGATAACTCTATCAATAGCGTGTCACGACGAGAGGTGTCAGCTCGGGGAGCATTGGGTATGGCAATATATAAGTAACTAAACTGGGCATAGATCAAATTGGACCTCTGAGCCTTAAGGAAGGCTTCTTCCTTTCTCTGGGGTCGCTCAGATGCGACATTCTTGGCTATGGGAGGGAGTAAGGTTTTGAGGAACCAGTCAAGGAATATCCTATTGTCCAATTGGATCTTGCACAAGCTATGTCGACGTTGCCACTCATGGATATGATCCGTGATATGGGTAGTTGTGGTCTGGAGATAGGATAAAATGATCTCCACTCCCTCGTCATAACAAACAGGTAACCGAAAGTACTAAAGGAACATCGAAGTGAGTGAGGAGAAGTTGGGTTAAGTAGCATGAGGCAGCTCAACATACCACTTTGCTGCAACACTCGTAAGTGTGCGCTGGAACAACCTCAATCTAACAGAGTCATCCACAATGTTGTTAGATGAACACCACAAGTGGAATGACATGATGTGATTTTGAGGTCCCTCTCCCGGCTTGCCCTCAAACTTAGGGATGTTTAAGGGGATCTTCGTAGGCATAGGAGGCCATTGTGGGTGGTGACAGATGGGGTCATTGGTTAACCATGCCAAATCTGGCAGGTTGAAACTAGCCATAAAAGGTAGGCTAAAGCTGAGGTTGGATCGAGAAGTACTAGAAATGGTACCGGTAGCTGCAGGAACATAGTTCTCGTGCATAACTAGGAATGGATTAGGTTGACTCCCAATAATAGGAAACGTCACTGGTATGGAAGGAATAGTCGGAATCAACATGGAAGGGCCACTTCCCTTAGGTATATAAGGAGGAATGGTAGTGACAATGGTGGTTGGAATAGAACCACAACTAGTGGGTAGTGAACCAACAATAGTGTGTGTAGTGATAACGGGCCCACTAGGACCATTGTCTATGGACCTAGATGAAGGGATAACTATGATGGTAGGTTGAATGGACATGAGCCCACTACTAATAACCCCCCCTTGGAAAGGGTTAGGATGTGCACCATCCATGGGGCTAGATGGAGCAGTGAACAAGGTGGGTTCAGATTGGTAGGAATCCGAATTAGATTCAGAGGTTGTGTGTGGCTCTGAAGGTGGTGAGTGACGTCAAAGGTGGCTCCAACGGTGACGATTCAAAGAACCAAACTGGGGGGTATGCCCCCTAAGATGATATGAGTAGCGTGGTGGAGCTATGATGACTATATGGAGTGTTGTGCAATGAATGGAAACTCAAGAGGATCAATCGAAGGCTCAAAAACCCAACTACAACCGAGTGTGTAGGAGGAGAGCGTATGGAATGGTGGCTCACATGCCAACAACAATCTCTAAAAATAAAGTGCAACAGTAGGTCACATAAAGGCGAGTCTAAAATAAGGGTGGCCAGAAATCCAACAAGCAGCACTACCTATCAAAAATAAAAATGACTCACTAACTTATGGGGTATGAATGCAAGCAAGCTCCTAACTACAAGCCGAAATATCCTCTCAAATCGTATCCTTAGCAGAGCGATGAAATCCCAGTCATACAATACAAAATGAAAGAACCATACAGGCTAAGAGAATCCCACTACCGAGAAGCACCTATAGGTAAAAGAGCCCTAGAATATTGGACACTAGGATACCTCGTTCATGACACGCCCATTCGGTTTACTAACGCTCAATCCCTTTCTCCCCCGACCCCCAGCTCAATGATATGGGGAGGACTACGAAGGTTTAGCCTTCTGTGCAAGGTGGAGTGCAGTATTCCACCTTGACTTCCAAAACCCCTTCGTTTGTGGCTTACTCCTGCTAAGCAGAGGGCCTTCCGACAAACTGGTTGTGATCGTGTCATCAAATACAAGAGGGTTTTGGTTCCCTACTAGATGACAACTATGTCTCATAATGCGAATGATAGATGGGTGTTGTTTGGATGCCTATCGCCAAAGTCCTAACTTAACTACAATATTGTTTTATCCTCAAGCGAGTTTACAATGTTGGTTTGTGTTTAAGTTAATTTTATGGCTCTACTCGGGGTCATGAATTGAGTGTTTCACTTAGTGGTGTGAATTGAGTGAAACTGTATGTCAAACCTAGCAATCCATGACGAAGATGTTTAGATCTCATTGCTAGGATGCAAATATAATGCATTAAATAATAGTAATGAATAGTAAATCTACAAAATAAAAAATTTCTTCCAGTAATGAAATGATGCTTATAACAATTGAGTAATAAAGGAACTTTTAATCAAACGTAGGAAACAAACATGGGGTTTCAACTACGGAGCTCAACTATGGTAACTCATAAAACTAGCAGGGAGATCTCAAACGTGCCAAGGGGCTGTGAAAGATCAAATCTGGAAAGAAAAACATGTCCAGATATGGTTTGAGATAGTCAGGGTTCTGAAACAGGCACAAAAAACAAACTAAAAAACTGTCAGTCGCACCTTTGGTAGAACTAGCATGAACTGGGTTGCACAGAATAGAGGGACAATTGTGATCTGGGCAGAAAACAATCAAGTCACACAAAACAGAGGGTAAAACGTGACTGGGTCACTCGAAAATGAGTCACAGGAGCAACCGGGGTCGCATTGTAGGCCGAAACAGGAGCAATCGGGAAAAAAAATAGACAAGTCATGAAAAATAGAGGCTTAAGCATGACTGGGTCGCTCAAAACCGAGTCACAGGAGTGACTAGGGTCGCATCGGAAGCCGATATAGGAGCGATATGGGTTTTTACACCAGGTTTCTCCTATCCGGGCTATAGGTGCGACCTAGGTCGTGCTTATTGGGAGGAAAGGAGCGACTGGGTTGCGACTTTCTGCCAGATAAGGGTGACTCGGCCTGAACTGGGAAAAAATTAAAAAGCAGAGACAAAAGGGGCTGTGGGAGCAGGAACTGATGCAACAAGGGTTCGGATCAGCCGCGAGGGGGCTCGATCTATGACAGCTGATGACAAAAAGTAAAGACAAACCGATGGAAACCTGCAAAAAATGAGATTTGAATGGATTAATCGAGTGGAGTCACCAAAATTGTAGTGGGGATTTCTCCCCAACTACGTGTAGAAGCACCAACCTTAGATCATTGTGAGCGCAAGGAAGAGTTCAATGGAAAATAAAACAACAAGCTAAACTAATAACAGAAAGAAAATATTTTTTAACATTTTTCAACATATATCGGCTAAACTAAACTAATGAAAATAAATAAAAACACGCCTCTTTTCTTGTAGAATGGGCCACCGTAGCCATCCTCAGAAGTGGTTCCGCAGCTTCACAAGTTGGTTCTCCAAATGTCTCCACGGACAGTTGTGAAATGGGGAATGGATCTAAGATGGGTACGTAGGATGTCTCAACGTACACCATGGGGATCATATGGAAACGAGACTGGTGGCAGGGGAGTATGTGAATACCTGAGAGAAAAAGTGTCCCAGCAAACCCACAAATGAAAATGAGAAAAAAGGTGTTTTGGGAGAGCCATTCACAATGTATTTATAGTATGGTCCTAGGGTTTTTTGACCCAAGGTGGTGACCCATGGTATTTTCCTATGGTTTTTCGACCCTTTCTCTTTTTTAGGGGTTTTGACCCTTTTTGGGAGAGAGTGATGGTAAACCATAGCAAATAATGACGTTTTGGACTATTTTTAGTGGAAATACAATTGTGAAGGTCAAAAGTAAGGAAAATATGGTAGGAATATGATGTATGTGTATGGTTTAGACCATGTAGAGCTAGGTGAACACTTTTTAGTGTTAACAATTGAGAAGCAAGTGACTAACCTATCAAATTCTTGAGATCAGATGATGGTGGAGAATATGCGAGTCGATAGTTTGAAGAATATCTCTGTCACATCCCCTCCCCTTATCCCACCAATGGAGAGGATGCAACTACTACTCTCTGTCGCTATCATCATTACAGGGGATCTAGCCCCATGAACATAAACATAAAATGCATTGAAATAAACATACATGTACATATGAAAAATACTTGAATATACAACATAAGAAAACTTCATTCAACACATTCATATGTTCATAATAATTCTTAAACAAATACAATTGCAGAAATTAAATACACAGGGAATACTTATCTTGAAAATAAGATGTCCTGCAACTAGCTATGTCGCTGCAACGTTCCACCCAACCATAGGCCAGTGTGCTCACCAATCTCTCAGCACCACTTCCACCCCCAAGTTGGGCATGGTTTCCACAAGGAACTAGGGAACACCATGCTCACACATAGCCAAAAACACATCAAAACTCAACCAAGACAAACTACAGTTGGGTTTATCAGGCTACTAAGGCAGTGGGAAGGTTGAATTGCTAAGCTAGTGAGCTCAACCACATAGTTATGGGCACCTACAAAATATCTATCTATCTTGGAATTCCACAATACCTACACACCGAACAAAAGGAAGTATTCCCTTCACTGCTACACAGTCCCTCGGGTCATACCTTCCCTTCCAGTGCTCTTCAAGGTGTGCATAGAAGATTTGCCAACCCCTCTTGATCTATCTGTGAGGTTCCTTTCTTCGCTAGGTTTATCAATCCAATTCTTGGCCTATTCCACTTCCAAGTATTTCATACCAAAACAGGGATGCACATAACAACAAAACACAAATGCTGGGCATGAAGGAAAACGTTTTTTCAGCCAAAACAAAATTGTAGATGGGGAAATCAACCTTGGGTTAGCAATTCGATTTCGCAAAATGTTTCTGGGCACTAGAGGGGAAAAACATCCACTATAAACCCCTAAATTGTGGATCTCTGCTTCTTAGCCACTGAGCAAGACACAAAAAAAAATCCGGGTATGGGAAAATGTGGAAAACAATAGAAACCATGAAGGAGAAAACATACAACAAGCTCTAGCTGCGTGAGCAAATGAAGAACGTGAATGAGGAATGGCATGGGAAGAAATTTCTGGGTTTTAACTTGCCCAATAAGTCAAAATATGATTTCCAAAAACTGATGGCTTCCCCAATACGAATTTTGACTGTCATACTCTTCCATTCCCAAGGCATTAACTGCCCCAACCAACTTCTGGAAGAAATAACTGATTGGGTGAATAAGACAAAAAAGGTAGTTGACAACTTTATGGGTTCTCCCATTGAAATTTTGATTTACCCTATTGGCTCAAGGGTTTGAATATTTTCCCTCCCTATTGCTTGTGAAATCATGCCCCCATCTCTTTGTTGCATCAACATAGCTAGTTGTGGGTATTTTTATTAAATTTCATTTTTACATGATGTCTCATTTTATAATGTGCCTGGCTAGAACGAAAACCACATGCATCAATTTTAGTTGCTGATACATAAAACGCTAAATCGATGTCGGGGCCTTGTCCTTTAGCTCCTCACCATGATTTAATAATGGTATTTACATCATTTACAATTTTAATGCAATAGGGTTCAAAATTGGGATATTACAATCTCTTGCAAAATGGTATTTCTTGGTAGTGATACGTCCTTCACACCTCTAATTACATTGGAGTTGTAGAGAGGAATAATAGGAATTTGGTAGAAATATCATGGTTCCTATTGCAAACCAAAGACCTTCCGATTAAATTTTGGGCAAAAGTTGTTTATTGCTCAAACTATCTCTTGAACCTTGTATTGACTAGAGCTATCAACAACATGATTCCATTTGAAAAGTAGCGAGGAAGAAAACCCTTTCTTGAAAACCTAAGAACCTTTATATGTGTTTCTTAGCATATCTACATAAATAAATTGGATGCAAAGAGTCATGCTTGCATCATGATGGGCTATTCTGATGAATCAAAATCTTATAGACTACCCAACCTAGTCAAACAATAGATCATTTTGAGCATAAATGTGATCTTTGACTAGAAGTTTTCAAGTACTAATTTATCATAACTCCTCCTCTGGTCTATTGCACAATGATCAATTTGATATTTCTAAATAATTTGGATCAACTGTAGCTTCCTTCAAAGTTTTGACTAGATGGCCAAGTATTGCTCCCTAAGTCAATTGGTAGTCGGTCTACATCGACTGAAAATGTTGACACCCTTTCTCATATGTCTAACAATCACTGAACCAAATAATCATTGATGTTTCTACCTCTATTGGAATCTAAAACAATTGAAGCTATTGGATCTAATGTTAGTGATTCTGGTATTAGTAAACAAACCTTTAGTCAGAAACAACATGTTAGTGTTGCATTAATGGAACATGTTCTTGAAACATGTGATCTTGAAACTTACGTTGATGCTCAGGGATTTCTTAAATGGGAAAATTACAGGTCCAAGGAAATTGATTCTTTGGAGAAGAATCACACTTGGGTACTAATTCTCCGACCTGGTTAGTGTTTGATTTTCAGGGTTGGTAATCTTCTCAGTCTCACGGACGTTTGTGAGTTCCAATAATTTTTTAAAATTAAGAATGATTTTTGGATTAGAATATTCTTAGTTACTCCCTTATATCAAATGAGGAATGTCATAGTTGATGCACCATTATTGTGACATATTGCTGGAAATCTCACAATCTGGCTTACACAAAAATCTAATTGTAGAATAAGGCCATGGCCACGGTGATTTGTTTTATTTGTGCCCTGACGGGAACACATAAAACAATGGATGTTGGTTGAGTTGACTCAAAAAATCCAATAAAACCAACCCAACTACTGAAAACAAAAAAGAATGTGCATTCTGCAAACACTAACCAGATGCCTATCCCACACACATCCAATTTGGTTACTTGCACACCATAAAAACAAAAGCAGTACGGTAGTGAATTTATCTAGCCATAACTTGACTCAAATTGATCCTTTTAGGTCAAATGCACGTCGAGTGTGTCTCCCTCCTATGTTATGGCCAGCCACACCCAATTTATTCTTTACTAGGCGTTCAAGTGGTCTTTCTAGTTGGTGTCGATGCATGGTTGTCCATCCATCCAATAGACATGCTTGTTGGGTGTGTTTATTTCTAGGATGTGGTTATGGCATTCTTGTCGATTGATGGAAGCCAAATATTGGTTGGTAAAGTGATAGAGCATGTTTGAAACAAGTGTATTTATGTTTGATTGATAGAAAATTACAGGGTTAATGAAGTTGTTGGGATGAGTGTTGCTTGTGGATATGTTTCACTAGATTTTGTTTATTGATTCATCGGGTGGACATTGGTAGGATCATTTTTAATAATTAATTAATGAAACAACTATAGGGGAAGAGTAGAAAGAATATCTAGAAGTAGCAATCCACCTAAGGGAAAATAATTTAGAAGAAAAGAAATCTCATAATTTGTAAAAGTGGGATTGGCCAATGACAACCAATTCGAAAAGGGGTAGTCTATAGGCAGCAAAAGAAATCATAGTTGGGGGTGGCTCAGGTAGGTGCTACTTATCGCTTTGTTTCCTCCGTCTCTGTTCTTAGATTTTGAACTGAAACTAACTATTTTGATGAGTAAATAACAATTAGTTATGCCTCTCCTCCTCCTCTCACCTTTCTATGTGGATTTACTCTTTACTCTTCTACCAGAGAATATTTTTCCCTTGTGTCCTTTGGTTCTATGGGTGATTCCTTTTCTACTTGTGCTACTTCCTCTAATGCCTTTGCTTGGTTAGTTGTATTTGGAATTTTGGCTTCTTTTGGTTTTGCTTCTTCTACGCCATCAAGTGGATCTTCACTTGGCTATGACTCTTAATTTTGAATGGGGGAATGAATCACAACCTTGATCAACTACTTATCACGACCCACAAGTCAGTGTGACCCTAGATTCTTATTCCTACAAAACGACCTTTGAGTTAATTTTAGGTCCAAAGGGTATGTTGGTGTATTAATAGATATGGATATGGATTGAGAGTTCACCTACCTAGTAGATGTGTGCATTTTACCTATATTTATACCCTTGCTACCTATGCTCCAAACATGTTAGCGATTGGATTATGCTATTGGTGCTTATTTTGGGTAAACAAGTTAAACTGCCTTGACTTCTAAAACCGGATAAACCACTTATGGCTTTGGATTTTTTTCATACCTATGATGTTGGGTTCAACTGAAAATTGGACTTTGATGATCTACTAGAGGAAAAACTAAAATAGTCATTTCCACCCCATTTCTTCTGTCCCCCAACTCTTCCTACACATGATCAATTGGATTATATGACATCTATTATTGATAAGCAGGGAGAGGCATAAGAATGCAATGCCTGACAAACCCACCTCACATTAGGTAGATCAATGGACAATGCGACTTACATTCATCCCGCATAGATTTGATAGTCCACTCAACACATTGCTTGGACCAGTAAAGAATAGGAAATGCATTGAGGACAATGGGGCATGCGAGGAGATATCGATACCAATAGTTAGATGCTTGAAATGAATCATATATTGAACAGAATGGATGGTCGATTCATTGTGCTCTGGGTAGGTTCTCCAGTTCTCTAGAGAGGCTTTTCAAGGATCTTTGTGCAAATAGAGGAAGTCATGGTTTCTATGGAGTTATGTATTTGAGGGTATAGGATTCTTAAATGAAAATGGATGTTGGGGAAAACTATAAAGGTGAAAAGTTTAGTTTAGCACATGAACTCCTACTATCTTTGTCTTTATTGATGCCTCCACCTTTGTATTTGATGCTACATATAATTCCATGATTTATTGGGAATAATATGGAAACATTCTATGGAGGAAGCATTGAACCAAGCATGATGGAAAATGGTGGCCATCATGGTGGTTGGATTTGGATTGGAGTTTTATACAAAGATGTCAGGTCGGCATGTCTCCCTTTAAAATCTTCCATAGTATAGGTTTATTGCAGCGTGGCTCCATTCCATAGTATAGGTTAATTGCAAGATTCCCTTTTAACTTTAACGAGCCAATAATCAGCCAACTAAACTAATACAAGAAATTACTGGTTCATGTTGATGATTCAATGGCAGTGAGATTGTGTCAAAGTGGTGGCTGCAAAATACACATTTCTCCTAGAATAATGTTCATATATTTTGATCACGTGGATTAATTAAAATCATGCCCTTCCACGCGTTGAAATGCAAATTTGTCAATTTGTCATTGGTGGTTTTAGCATTGTGAGAAAGATGGTTTCAAATTACCACTTTAGGGAGCCTGAATTGCTGAGAGGTTCCCACATCAATACAATGTTTTAAAATTTAGGCTTATGCACTCTTAATTATCTTTCATGCAACTCTTCAAGCATGAGCACATGGTTACCATTGATCTTGATCACTTGTGCCTCCTTCGTTGAGTCTTTATTTGATTTCTTCTAATCGCTTGAAATTATATTTTAATTCACATAAATAATGAAATTATCAATCACAAAAATCTAAGCTTAGCGGTCAGCTAGTTGTATATAATTGGATGTGTATAATATTGGTACCAACAGAAGGTATACCATGCCTTTGATCTGTTCATCCATCGAGATGGCATTAAATCTTTTTGGGTTAATGAATTAGATTTGTTGGCTTGCTTTCCTCAATACATGTAGTCGGAAAGAGAAATGGCATGAATGAAGATCTACAGGTATATATTTACATTGAGGGGTTTATAACTGGGATTTTATATGTGTAATGGTTTCACCTTGGGGTCCTTAAGATGGGTTTATAATTTCTTTGGATTTGCTTACATTGTTATTGGCATAATCTATTGAGATGTACAAAACATCTGTTTAAGCTGGTGGGTAAAGTTCAACACCTTTAGTTAGGTAGGAAGGAAATGAATTGAAAGATGACCTATCATATCACTTCATTATGTAAGGGTTTGTCGATTATGGATGTAATTACACTGTTATTTATTGTGTATACATACATATAGTCAATCACTTGCCTTAAATATTAGGGTTGGCTTGCCACCCCATAATATATAAAGGCTAATGGCCCATACACAAATGTGGGGGAAACTACAACATCCCATTCCCTTCCCCTTTCTTAGTTTGGATTTCTTGAAAGAAAAATTAGAGAGTTACTATATTAAATGGGAGAAGTGAAATGATAATACTCTTCATGATGGTAGAGATCGTTATTAGGGTTTGCAGTGGCCATATGAATTGCTTGGTAAGTAGATTTGACCATAGAAAAGGGCATGCATACCCAATATACCTAGATGGGGCTACATAATTAATCAGTGGATGGAAATAGAAGGTACCCATTAAGGATGAATGTTTAAGCATTCCAACACCGACACTTTCAATTGATGCACTGGAATCACCTACAAATGGAACGTTCGTCCCATACTTATAGCTAGGATTAAGCACACAATAGCAGAGGTGGTCAATATTTACAATATTTCTTTGATGAGAGAACTAAAGCATAATCAATTTTGAATACAAGAAAACCTTCATTTCATTCATCCATCTTTGTCCCAATAGAGGGTTATAATCTAGAGGAGCATCCACTACTTCAACTTTTATTGTAGCAGTCTTTCCACTCAACTCAACTAGGAGAGCCGAAATGATTTCATGTGGTTGAAAATAATCACCACAAAACACTTTAATTTAGCCAAGCGGGAAAGCACATGGGAGGCCAAGACTCTCTAGACTAATAATGACATGATGCAAGGTCAAGGCCTGACTAGCTTATGTAAATGAGACCCTATAGCGGGCTAGGTTTATGGAGAGATTATTGTGTTTTTGTGTTGTGCTTATGCTTATATAAAAGCATGAATAAAAAGACAATATATAATAATGTAATATCCACCAAAAATGTTTCTCTAGGAACAAACAAGGGGACCGTGATACCACTAGAGAGGAAAAGGAAATGAGATCCAAGGGGATGATAAATAATCCCAAGTATCCTAAGTTCCCTAACTTTACCTTCTTCCTTACTACCATGCGCTTTATTGAAACCCCAACCACTAATCATTGAATGCATATGGTGGTTGGTGGGGAAGTCCACCTGCCATAGTTATCAAGGCATGGGAGTTGAGTACAATATGAGGAAGCAGTGTGAGAGACTCCATCCTCATAGGAATTATAACCTCCTCTATTCTCGTCCGCTCTCTTCTCTCATCTGAAATTAAAATGAACTCATAGTATCATTATTATTACCATTCTTCTCACCATGTGAACCATATATGTTCATGCGAAAGACACCATTGAAAGTTTAGGATATGCATTCTCATATTGAGACTAAGATTCAAACCTATAGATAGCCACATAAAGTCATGTAAGGGAATATTGTGGACTTTAGAAGAAAGATGGATAGTTACACAAGAGCATAAAGGCTAGGTTGCTTGGGAAACCATCATTTTTCCTATAGATATTACTTTGTTGGGTTGCTTCTAAAGATAGAAAATATATTAGACTCCTGCACACACTAAAGAGCATAGTAGCAAAGAAGAAACATGAGAAACTGTTGAGCAGAGAAGGAAAATATATTACTTGCATTAGGTGGGGCAGTAAGAGTGAGTGTCATGGTTGGGATAGATAGATAGTTCCTTGGAGAGTGTTGTGAATAATTTCCCGAGTCTCAGAGCAATTGGGTTGGTTAAGTGACTTAAGAGATGTCTCACCAAACTTGCCCATGAACCCCCACTGAAAACCTGCCCATGAACCTACCGATAAGGCTTCATCCTACTTGCATGGCTCCATCATACTCATGGGTCATGAATCCTACTCACATGGCCTTTTCCCACATCCCTCCCGCTCTCTAATGTTATTGTTGTCTCTACCCACACATAAGAAAAATTCCCTCACCTTCTTTGTTGTCACTTGCACATCTAATCTGACCTCCTCCACCTTACCCTTCAACTCTGTCACTACTTGCATATCCCTCATTCCCCCTCTCGTTTCCTTTCCTAACCTCCCATCCCTCGCCTTACCCTTCAACTATGTCACTACTTGCATATCCCTCATCCCCCCTCTTGTTTCCTTGCCTGACCTCCCATCCCTCACCTTACCCTTCAACTTTGTCACTACTTGCATATCCCTCATCCCCCCTCTAGTTTCCTTTCCTAACCTCCCATCCCTCACCAATAACCTTTGCTTCCCCTTCTTCCTTCTTTTCTTCCTTCTCCACCTCCATGTCCCTATCCTCTTCCCCTCTCATTAATAATGAAACATTTGTAGATCATGCCCTTCCCCTCCCTAAATGTGGGTTCCTTTCTCGCACCCACAACCTACTCCCCAACCAACAACCAACAGTACTTGGAATTTTCCATCTTAGCTATGGAGAACCACAATATAGTATTAGCTATGGAGAACCACAATCTAGTAGCATTTCACAAACATGAAAAATTTGAGGTAGTCCAAGATATAGAAAACTTGGGCCTTGATCCATCATGTGAGGATTACAATATTAGTTTCAAAGAACAAGATAAATAGAGAGTAATTCCAAAGAAAAGAAACTAAGAGCTACTTAAACAATTGGAACAGGTAAAACTGTCAAATTTTAATTTGCAAGCAAAACATTGTAACCTCACTAGTAGGGTATTGATATTAGAATCCAAGAACTTATATCTCAAACAATGGATTAATGATACCCAAAAGCAAGGAATTCTTCACCGCTAGGGGATTCCCAACCAACAGAATCCCCATATGTCTCGTCCTTGATTGCAAGAGAATGAGGATTGGGAGTTTCAACCAACAGATATCCCGTCAAATCTCTCATGATCTGGCTTATTTGCCCATGATCATAACTCTTTCTCAAGTTCATCGTGCTCCATGGACTTCTCCTTCATGCAGTCAGGATTTCTCTCTACGTCCAAATAGAGGGCGATCTCGATAGCTTCACCCATAGTCTCTAATTCATGGTCTTTTGATCTTCACACAGGCTCTCCACTATGGCCTCCATCAAAACGTTCTCTCTAGAAACTAAACCAGTGTGGATTTGACTACACCCATCTTCTCCAAATATAGTCTGTGGATGCTTTTTATTCCTCAGATCATAGGTGCAACATGAATCATGGTATCTTTAGATTCAAACCTCACATGGCTAGGGTTTCTTTCATGCGGCTAAACTGTAGCATCACATTCAACCAATAGACTTATTCTTGGTGGACAAAAACTTATCATCGCCTAGATTTTTTAAACAAATGGGATCCCTTATGTTCGTCGACCATGAATCCAAACACCACTGCTCTTATACCATTTCTTAGTTTTATACAATTACTTGCAAGAGAAATAAAATATAAGAAGAAGCCATATTACAAACTTAGTATTTAAGTGGAAACCCCAAAACTGAGAAAAAACATCATAATAGATTTATGATTTTTCATGACCTAAACTAACCAATTCAAACCAAGTGAGCTAGCCACCTGTCAGCCACGGTCACCTGCAAACCACTTTACAATGGAGGCTCCTCATACCATATAAAGACTTCTTTACATGAAATACCTTGGGCCAATACCATGGGCTACAAGAAACCATGTGTTAGACTTAAACCACCTTTGACTCATTCCCAAGTCAAGGTTAACCCTGATACAATGGACCTTCAAAGGATTTTGAACAATGCATTTGGACCCCTTACAACTAACAACATGCATCTCTTACACCTTAGCAAGTATCAGGAGCTATTGATTCTTAACAACCTTCCTAGATACATTTTAACCCAGTCCTATAAGCACCTAAAGGGATCCAATTTCTTGAGGTGTACATTTTGTTACCATTTGGATCCCTCTCATAGATCTAGGTTTAAAATATCTATGCTAGTTTTTTTCTAAGCCAATATGTAATTTATATTTTTCATTTTTTATTTTTAATATTTGTATTTATGTCGACTAACATAACGCGACTAACGTGATCGGATCTCCCTCATACCGAGCTGAAGAGAACCTTGCTTCTCTTGGTGCAATCAAGATTCCAATAGGTTAACTCATTTTCCTCATAGAAGGGGGGATATTGTGGTCAACTATGTCATTTCCAACAAAGTCCTTCTCCCACTTATGCATTGGATTTTTGTCACCCCAATCCTCCTAGCTAACCATGCCCTCTTATCCTTCTCCCTTGTGATTGACCATTCCCCATCAGATTTGATAATGGGGATCTTGATGCCTTTTCTTTCCATTGTTTCCTCCCCTCTATTGTTTATTGTCCCTTACATAGGCCTCTGTAGAAATAATAGATCAATGCTATGAGCAATGATGCTAAGAAGAAGCACAGGAAATAGATCTTGCTACTAAGAATTCTCACAAGCATACACAAGAAAAATAGAGAGAAGAAAAGAGGTTGAATCACATGAATGAAGAGATGAATATTGGTGTGTATCCTTCCATTGAATAATGATGAATAATAGTGTACATAAATAGTACATCTCTCATAGGAAAATCGAATTGTATGGAAACAACTCATAAATCTCAAAAAGGATGACTTACCAAAATATAACAAACCCCCATAGGTGGCTAAAGCACTTTCCAAATATATCAAGGACCTCATGAGTTGGAAAAAGCATGAGTGAGTTGTCAAGGAGATGTAGAAAACATGCTAATCCTAGAAAATGGAGAAAAACTAATGGAGGATGGGTTGGAAACAAAAACTGCCAACAAAAGCTGCCAGTTTCCTAGTTGACTAGCTTTTATCTTATCCATAGAAAAGCAGAAAAAGCATAATAAAGTAGAATATGCTGTAAAGTGTTGTATACTAATTCTAGATGGTCAAAAGGTGGTCAAGATAAACCCAAAATTAGAAATAAATCATTCCTAGGATATAGATGGCGTGTATTGACTTTAAGGTGCAAGTGGATGCCAACTAATTAAGCTAGTGGGTGAATAATTAATCAAATAATGATTAATTATTTTATCCTAAGTTGTGTGTGGGTTTAATATATTCCAACACCCCCTATAAGTCTGAATTTATGATGGTATGACAAAAAATATAGATGCATATAGGTGGATATAGGGCCCAACAACAAGGCTATGGTCACCCTTTTACAATTATTATGTCTAGAAAAGTGAGGAAAGAGGCAAAACCACATGGGGAAAATCCTCCCTCAAGATAGGACAAGGCACAAAATTTGAAATATGTATGTCTTCAACATATCCTTATCTTTACTTGAATGAGCTGAGTGAACTGCTTTTGGATGGAAGCCTTGTTGAAGAAATCATGAACTCCATGATCATGCGCTGGAGTGTAGAACCTACAAGAAGGAAGAGGAAAGACTCCTTGTATCTCATCATCTGATGAAGTAGGAGAATTATCTAAATGCTTCTTGATGCTGTCAAACTATGATATGCAAATATAATTTGAAATGGAAAATAGATTTGTGCATACTCCTTCCCAAAGAGTACAAAAATTAAGACAATTTATTTCACACTCAATTCCCTGAATAGCTGCAAAATTGTGATGTGAATCACGTGTCAATCTTCCAATCTGATGTAGCACCTGTATAGATCTGATATGAGGCTGATAAAACTTTGATATATTAGAAATATTAGCATATGGAACAGTAAGGACAAAGGCTTCAGTGGCTTCATGAGGATATAGGGCTAGACCAGGGTAATTATGAGCAACTGGGGAAAACTGATAGGTGTAAAAATCTGAATGATGGATGGGCATAAGATCTGAACCATAAGTGTTTAGAAAAGATCCACCATGTTTAATATCATTCCAAATATTACTAAGGACATGGATAACCAGCCACTTAAAGATAGGAAAGACTTCAAACCATGTAAGATAAATATCACTACATAAGAGACCAATGAGGAATCAACTAGTGAGCTTGGGATTTGTATAGTCTTTGGATTATCCAGAGGTATGGTAGATGGTATGGATGGTGGTATTATATGTGTCATGACATGCATATCATCCTACAAAAAATCTTCTAAATCAAATTGTTGGGCTATAGGGAAAACCCGGGCTTTATACCATTAACTTCGCACCAACAAAAGACCCAGAGTGTTGGCTCTTTCGGCAACAACCTGCGAACAGGTTGCAGTCTCACCCGAAACAGCTATGGGATGCCGCAGAATTAGGTTTCTGCAAGCAAAAGAGGGATATTACTGTACCTTTAGCTTTTAACAATTGTAATCATAAATGCAGAGCTTTAATAGTTACTTATTTAGCTTCGCGGTTAGATAAACAAACAGTGCCTTGCTTAACCCTTACTGGGAATTCCAGCGAAGTTAGTATTTAGCAGTGATCTTACTTATCAGTTATATATTTATCAATGCATAAAAGAAAATAACAACAACACAACAAAAACCACAACACACGATATAACGTGGTTCACCCCCAGTTTAGGGGTAACGTCCACAGAACTGTGTTTTATTCAACTCTTTACAAAAACCGCAGTTCTGATCTATGCACTTAGCTGTAGATCCCTTCAAGTCCTCAAAGCTGCGCACACAGTTGCAGATTTTCTTAATCAACCAAAACCCTATGCACACATAGCTGCAGAGGTCGTCCACGCACACAGCTGGGACTTAATCTTCTTACAAACAAGCCTTAGCTTCGCATCAATTCATCTTACACAAAAGCCTAAACTGACTTCTTTACAAGAGTGCTTATTTATAGTGCACTTATTACAAAACCATGGGCTTAAACCATGGGCACCCCGAACCCTAAACCATGGACTTAAACCATGGGTTTATTACAAAAAGAAGGCTTTTATTCAACCCCTACACCCCTAAGATTGTTTTGAGTCGTAACTCTGCTTACAACTTCCACAAAAACCGAGGAGTTACCAAAATTAGGGACCGTTAAGGTGCGCGCCTCAACAGGCCCCTAAGACTCACCAGTGTCCCGTCCCGGGACACTCTGCTATTTTTCAGGTGGGAGAATCTTGTTGGTGAAGACAGAAAATAGCTTGCTACGGATGACTGCTACCATGGCCGTGGCTTGCATGATCCTTCATATTTTCATCCTTAGTAGAATACATCCATCTCTTATGCTGCTGTCTGCCTCCATCATATTTATGGTGGTCATGGGGGTCATTGGGCCTTCTATTAGCGACCCCATGCTTCGAACTGCCTCCCGTTCATGTCCTATCGAACATTTGACCATCTACAACTTTGGGTCCTTAACAGGCAGTGCCCCTGTGTTTGCATGCCCCCATTCTTCGGGATCCTCCTGAATGTTTCCTGAGGGGTTGTGACTTTCTTCGTTCCACTTAGAGCGAACTTCTGCCTTAAATTTCTTTCTGGTTGATCGTACCTGCATTGGCTACTTTGGCGCTGGAGACGCCTCCTTATAAGGAGGATTGCTCATAAGGTTTTTCAGACCTCTCTCCCTAAACTCTCGTAACAATTCCTGGACTTCGCGATCATTCGACATGGTGCTAACTGTAAACTCAAAGAAGTGCATAATGCATGATTCAGAGGCCGGTGTAGCTTCTTATAGAGTCCCGCAAGAAAATTTGTCATCATGGTGCATTAATGACGCCAAATCTGATGGAACGGCGGTAAATTTGGTCCACACGACGCTAGATTTTCCCAAAATCTCATCATGACAGGCAGTTCACATGCCAACGTCGCCAAGTCGAGTTTGTCCTGTCAGTCACATTTTAGGCTGCGACACACTTTTATTCTTCGACACAACCACTAACTTCAGCTTCGCCTCAATGAGTACCCTCGACATAATATTCACCTTCGACCCATCCTGACCTATACGGCAACCAAACTTCAACCTTCAGACTTTGACAGTATTCAACACTTCGTAGCTTTGAGAACAGGTTCATTATAGTCTAGTACCCAATTCCAACTATTCTTGGTACTTAGACTGTCGTTCATGTTGTTACTCCTGATTAAGGGGTCTCGATTTGTCCCTGTACTTCTTTAGCCTACTTCCATTCACCATGGAAGGTAAAATTTCTCCATTCAATTTAGCTAACTGGACTGCGCCACCATCAGTAACTCTCTGCACTATGTATGGTCCTTTCCAATGTGTCTTGAACTTCCCTGGGAATTTCATGAATTTACTGTCATATAAAAGCACAAGATCACCATTCTGTAACTGCTTCTTCTTAATGTGTCTATCATGCCATGATTTTTCTCTAGCTTTCTATACTTGCTGCTGGAACCCTGCACTGAATCTGTCCTCTTCAAGTTCTAGTATCTTTGTCAGCCTTTCCTTCATCATATCTGGGTCATCCATCTCTATAAAAGCAGATATTATGAGGCTAGGGACAATGTACTCCATGGGCATGACTACTTCTTGTCCATAAACCAACCTAAAATGTGTATGGCCTAATAAATTCTTGTAGGTGGTTCTATAAGCCCATAGTACTGTTGGAATTCTAAGGTCCCAATCATTTCTGTTAGCAGTGCAAACCTTCGTCAGAGCGTGTTCAAGGATCTTGTTAAAGGCTTCGACAGTTCCATTTGCTTGAGGATGATAGGAAGTACTCTTCTGATGATATACTTGAAATTGTTCAGTCAATACTTCAATAGTATTATTTAAGAAATGTGATCCTTGATCGCTCATAAGAATTCTAGGACACCCAAATCTTGACAAGATGTTATCGAAGATAAACTTCACGGCTATAGCAGCACTACAGGTCTTGACTGGTTGAGCTTTGGCCCAACGAGTAAGGTAGTCAGTTGTTGTAATAATGTATCTTGCTCCGAATTTCTTCGCAGGGGGATTGATAGGTCCAACAAAATCAATAGCCCATTTATCAAAGGGTTGTAAAGTTACCTGCGGAACTAAAGGCATCTCATCCCTCCTGGATGGTTTTCCTGTCCTTTGAAAAATGTCGCAGCTGTGGCAATATTCTCTTGCATCCTTATGAATTGTGGGCTGCCACAATCCGGTTGTCAGAATTTTATGTGCTTTAGATTTTCCTGCGTAATGACCTCCTGCTACGCCAGAGTGTGCCTCAACCAAAATTAATGGCTATTCATGCTCTAGGACGCATCTGCACAGTATTTCATCTGGTCCCATCTTATATAGCTGTCCTGCTATTAAGGTAAAATCGGCTGCTCTAACCACCAGCTGTTTCTTCTGCTGCGTTGTCATTTCGGCGGGTGCAAAACATGTAGACAAATACTGAACAATATCCTGGAAATAATCATCAACCATCTGGATGGCAAACAACTGGGCATCAGGAAGACCTTCGTCCAAACTAATTGGCTCTTCTCCTGACTCGAGCCTCGACAAGTGGTCAGGACCTAGGTTCAGTATACCAGGTTTGACTATGATATCAAAGTCATATTCCTGAAACATAATCAACCATCTACATATCCTTCCACCTAGCATAGGCTTGTTAACCAAATACTTCAAAGCAGAATGATCAGTGAACATCTTAAAATGAGATCCTAATAGATAATGTCGAAACTTCTGTAATGCATAAACCATAGCTAAACCTTCTCGTTCTGTAGTAGTATAATTTTTTTCTGCTGTGGACAGTTTTCTACTTGCAAAAGAAATAGGGTGATCGATATTACCTTCACCTGACTGAGCCAATACTATTCGCAGAGCAATAGAGGATGCATCGACATGCACATGAAACTCCTTATTCCAATCAGGGAATACTAAGATAGGGGTAGTTACCATCTTTTCCTTCAAAATATCCAAGCTTGCTTGACACTCAGGTGTCCATTCAAACCTAATATCTTTCTTCAACTGCTTTTCCATAGGGGCTGTTATCTGAGCATATCCTTTAATGAATTTCCTGTAATAACTAGTATGACCAAGCGTAGTGCACAGTTGTTTAACAGACTTCGGAGGTGGCAGGTTCACAATAATGGCTATCTTTGCAGGATCCATCATCAATCCTTGATTACATACAATGTGACCTAGCAGAATTCCAAAAGGGGCACAGAAGATACACTTTTTCAAGTTCAAGGAAATCTGATGTTGTCTACATTTGTCCAGCATAAGTCTTAAACGAGCTATGTGGTCTTTTAATAACCCGAAGATAGTCTAATCATCAAAATAAACTTCTAAGAATTTATGTATGAATTCCTTAAAAGCAGAGATGACTACTCTAGAAAACATGGCAGGTGCATTCTTCAATCCAAAGGGCATAACTGTATACTGGAAGGACCCCATTTCTGTAGCGAATGTTGTCTTATGTTGATCTTCTGGAGCAATTCTAATCTGATGGTAACCTAAAAATCCATCAGTAAAAGAGTACACTTCTTGACCTCCAACATTGTCTAAAACTTCATCTGTAAAGGGAGTGGGGAAAGGATCATGCAAACAGGCATCATTCAGCTTCCTCAGATCGACATAGATTCTGATTTCTCCCTTAGTCTTCTTTTCTTGCACCACCATAGGACTAACCCACTCAGAATCTTCAACAGGCTCAATTATTCCTATAGCAAGCATCTTATCCAGCTCCATTCGGAATTTTTCCTTATACTTAGGGTTCAGCCTGTAAGGGTGATGTTTCACAGGCTTCACATCAGGTTTCAAAGGGATATTTATCACTCCTATATCACCAAGGATACCTTTCATCTCTGAGAACTTCATCGAAAATAGATCCTGATATTCATGGAGAATTTGGGTCACCTTACTTACCAGTTCGTCATCCCAATAATCTCCAATGGTAGCATACTTAGGGTTTTCTTCTGACTCAATGTTTACGGTCCGCGTCTTCAGGGGTTGAGTCACTTCAAGCGCCTCGACTACTAGTCCATGTACTTTGCAGTGTCCTTCTGACTCAGAAATGTTAATGTTGCGCGGATCGTCATCCTCGTCAATTGCGAGGTTATAACATTCTACTGCATTGGCTTCTTGTGTCTTCCAATCAGGTTGGTATTCTGGTATTTCTTGATCATCAAATACTTTAGTATGGATCAACCTAACAGCTACGTCCAAAGCAGGGGAAACCTCATTAATAGAAAATGTCAGCACAAAACTATCAACAAGACAATCCCAACTTACAGTACCATGGCGAAGCTCGACCTCTGCATACCAGTTCTTTGCTATAGGTTCTAGGGTGTGCACAAACCTATGTACCCATTATTCAGGAGGTACATGCTTCCATGCCTCGTAGCATTGCTCCAAATGTCCCTGAGGACTAGTCTTACCATTAAACCTGCTTTGCACCTCCTGAGGTTGGTCCCTTAATCTTAGGCAAAGGGACTTCTGGCACGCTTCCCAACTATGAATGTACTTTTTGTGACCATTCCACCATCTGGCTGCTGTGGCTCTAAATGTTGAATCCATATTCTCCATTTTCTGTGAGTCTGGTACCTGCTCTGAAAATTGCACAATAAACTCTTTTGGGTTTGTTGAACCATCCAAAACAGGTAAGGTTCTTATCTGTGAGCCAAGCCATCTGAGAGACTTGGTAATTCTAGCACATCGATGGCCATGTAGCTCATATAGTCTATTCTGCCAATTCTCTAGGCCATCATCTGAATCTGTCATGCAGGAGCTGTCACACTGCCAATCCATGATACCTTCGGCATTAGGATCAACATAATCTTCTTCCTTCACTGTGATATTGTAGATGTGGTCCAAAACATCCTGGTCTTCATCTCTTACTGGCTCCGTGTATCTCTCTCCTTGAGAAGGATCCAATGGGACTATGACTCTCAGTCCTTTCCCTTCGAAAGTCATTTGTCTCTTCTTCAGGTTGATTACTGCATCATTATCTATTGCCCATTCAATGCCTAGTAGTGCTGGATAGGGGTTGTTGTCATCAATTATTTCAATTACCTCAAAGTCTGCTAAGGTACTGACTCCATCAATATCTACTGATACACTAGGGAGTCTTCCTAGGGGTACAATCTTTTGCTAATTGGCTAATCTCAACTATATAGGGGACCATTCCAGAGTAGGTTTTTCCATTTGTTCCCATGTTTGCTTAGTTAAGACATTTACTTCTGATCCTAGGTCCATGATGACATCAGTCATGTCATATTCTCCTATCTGAGCATTCAATCTCATTTCCCTACCAGTTCTTCTGACTCTATGAACAGTTTTTTCCTTACCAGAACTTCGCTGAGGTTCGCAAGAAGCAATAACTTTCTGCAACTCATTTAAAGCATTCTAATTTCTCAAGAGCTACATACAACTCTGTAAAAAGGAGGACAGTGTACTTACTTTATCTGTCAAAGCTTCTTGTGGCTGCGACTGCTACTGAGGTTGTTGCGCAGGTACTACTGATGTGTTGGGGTCAGCAAAGTCTCTCTTGGCTTCCATAAATGTCTCTTTTTCTCTTTTGACATCAAATGCAAGGATTTTTTCTGGGGCCTTCCGAATCCAAGCCTCGACAGGCTATTTCTCCTTGTTCTACACTTCCGTCATAGCTCCACTCCTGGTAACAACATTAATGGCTAGGACAGGTTGTTGCTCCATAGAAATCAGCTGAATATTCTGAGTAGGGGCACTATTTCTTTCTTGAATCTTTGCTATTAGCTGCGGGCATTGCTCAATCACATGGTCGATAGCTCTACAATATCGACATGTCGTAGTTGGGTTCCGACAGTCTCTAGCAAGATGTCCTGCCTGGTTACAGTTATAGCACACAACCTGGCCTCGACCTCTACCAGCCATACCACCACGACCACGACCTCCAAAAGCTCCGCGATTTGATGTACTACTGCGGTAACCATATCCATCATTTCCTTGGCCATCATTTTGTACCCGATAAGCATCGTAAGTTCGTCTTCTCATGAGGTCAAAGCTGTGACACTCATTTTCGTTGTGTCCCACTAATTTACAGAACTTACAATAAGGGTTCTTAGGGACTTGCACATACCTCTACAGAAGATAGCAGTCTTCAGGTCGATGTTGGCCAGTTGTCCTACAGATCTCACAATATAGAACACTAGGGTTGAATGGGTTTGGTGCACCAGAATTCAGGAAATTTCTTATCCCCGGACACTGTTCCTTGTCGTGACCCTCTGTCCAACATCGTGTACACCAAACCTCTTCACGACTAGCTTTCCCTTTTTTCATATCGCGAAGCTCCAGAGCCATCGCTGCCAACTGCGCTTGTATTTAAGCGATACCAGAATTATCTTCGACCGGGGCTATTTCAAGCTTCATAGCGATTTCCAGGGCCTTCTGCTGATCCGCAACCTTCTGTTGCATGAGTGGAGTCCTGATGTGTGGTAATAGAGCTGCGATGAACCATTCCTTATGCTGCGCTGGTCCAATAGTGAAACTGACTTGATCTAGCAGAACTTTGAACCTTTGATCAAAGTCCCACACTGATTCTCCTCGCCTCTGCTGGATTTCCTTTAGTTCAGTGATACACTGCGACTCTGATTTAGGATTCTTAAATTCCTTTATCATTGATGCTTTTATATCAGCCAAGACATGGTTCTAAGTGCTGGAAAACTTCATGAACCAGGTCAGAGTGCGGTCTCTGAAAGAAGTAACCAGCTGCGCTCTTTTTGTATCTTGATCCCGTAATGTTCTTAGCAGTCCACACTGCTTTGCATAAAAACCAAAACTGATCTGGATCCTCTGATCCAGTTCCTTTGAAAACAGGGAGCTTAATGTCGTCATTCATATGGGCCATCACGGGTTTAGGGGGGGAGGGAGGGGGGCTGGTAGTAGGTGGGGGGGAACTTACTAGGGTAGACTAACCTGCGACATGAATACTTGAGCTAGGGTTACTTTCAGACTGCGACGGGTTCTCAGGGATAATAGGTCTTCACTGCGGGGTTACCAGAGGGTTTCCAACAGAAGGGGTTTCTTCAGGCTCTGAGACTGCTGGACTTACAGGGTTAGACTTGGTATTCTGACCTAGGGTATAGGACTCAAAATTTCTCTTGTACCTTTTGCCACTTCGCAGCAAACCACTTTGCTCGTCAAAGGTACTTTCACTTGCAAACATAAGTTAGTAGTGCTAAATCTAACAGTCTGATTCAATGAGCAATATACATTTTTCAGCCAATAGCATTTTAATTCTCAAACTAAATGAATTCAAGTACTTACCCCTTGGTCCTTTGAAGAACCGCTATTCGGCTTCGCTGAAGGATGTACTTGTGTCAATGGCGAACTCCGTCACAAATGCTTCAAGGGTTCGCGTTGTCCAGAAATAAACAACGCAGGATATCTCGTTGTTCACCCTTTTCAGTATATTAATTCTTGAAGGGGTCCAATCAGGAAACTGACGTTCTTGGAAGTTCTTCCTTCTCTCTGTTAACCTGGATAACCACTGGTGCAACTCTATGTGGATACTACCAAAGAAAATTTCATACACATAAAAAAAAACATACCTTTGTAAAAAGTCGTTTGCACTATGACGTGGATCTTTGTTCTCTTGTACAGCAAAGTTCAAATAAGTCTCTTCAATCCAATCACCGCTTTCTTTCACTGAGGGTCTCCAAAACATAGCCCTCGAGGTACGACGTAAACCCCTCTTGAGCAGATACTGAGTTCAACTAGCAACGGAACCAATTTGTTGGGCTATAGGGCAGACCCGGGCTTTATACCATTAACTTCGCACCAACAAAAGACCCACAGTTTTGGCCCTTTCGGAAACAACCTGCGAACAGGTTGCAGTCTCACCCGAAACAGCTATGGGATGCTACAGAATCAGGTTTCTACAAGCAGAAGAGGGATATTACTGTACCTTTATCTTTTAACAATTGTAATCATAAAATGCAGAGCTTTAATAGTTACTTATTTAGCTTCGTGGTTAGATAAACAAACAGTGCCTTGCTTAACCCTTACTAGGAATTCCAGCGAAGTTAGTATTTAGCAGTGATCTTACTTATCAGTTATATATTTATCAATGCATAAAAGAACATAACAACAACACAACAAAAACCACAACACACGATATAACGTGGTTCACCCCCAGTTTAGGGGTTACGTCCACAGAACTGTGTTTTATTCAACTCTTTACAAAAACAATAGTTATGATCTGCGCACTCAGCTATAGATCCCTTCAAGTCCTCAAAGCCACGCACACAGCTGCATATTTCCTTAATCAACCAAAACCCTCTGCGCACACAGCTGCATAGGTCATCCACGCACACAGACAGGACTTAACCTTCTTACAAACAAGCCTTAGCTTTGCATCAATTCATCTTACATCAAAAGCCTAAACTGACTTCTTTACAAGAGTGCTTATTTATAGTGCACTTATTACAAAACCATGGGCTTAAACCATGGGCACCCCGAACCCTAAACCCTGGACTTAAACCATGGGTTTATTACAAAAAGAAGGTTTTTATTCAACCTCGACACCCCTAAGACTATTTTGAGTCGTAACTCCACTTATAACTTCCACAAAAACCGCGGAGTTACCAAAATTAGGGACCATTAAGGTGTGCGCCCCAACACAAATATACAATCTTGTGAGGAAGAGCTGCTCAAAGGCAAGTCAATATCTAGTGAAAAATCACAATTTTTGGGAGATGAATCTACTAGACTAAGAGGAGGATCATCAAAGAAAGGTTCTGATATTTCTGATTATGATATATCAGATACTAAATCTATATCATAGACATGAGAAAAGGATAGAACTATGACACTCAAAGCATAAGTTATATCACTTTGGAACTGTGTAGTATGACATTGTTCCGAGGAATCAACAGGATTTTTTAGTTCGTCTAGAACTTCGATCTTGTGCTTCTCAAGAATATGAGACATGATGTCCATATTCTTCTTGAAACACTTCTTCTCTGAATTAAAACCCTTGCTGCAATAATAACAATTGGATGTGCTCCCTTTCTTCTTAACTTTCTTCATTAAATCTTCATATGAATCTTCATCTTCAATTTCTAACTTTGGCTTCTTCACAATGTGCTTCTCTTTTGATTTGTGATTCTTGCTTCCTTGAACCAAGAGAGCATGATCCTTGCTCTTGGTAGAATTAAGAACACCCATATGGATCAATTTATCCTTCTCCTTTATTAGTGAATCAAGAAAAGAATTTAAAGAAGACATTTTCCACTTAGGAACAACAAGCCTAGTAGCATGAAAAGTAGACACAAAAACTAAGTAATCAGGACCCAATTTTGAAAGAATGGAAAGGATTAATTGGTCATCTTTTTTCTCAATCCCACATTGCTTGAGAATTAGAACAAGTGACTTGATTTCGGTGAAGAAACCCTCAAGAGATTAGAAATTCCTTGGACTCAGTGAGAATAAGTCAATCTCCAATTGATGCGCTCTTAGCTCATCTCGAACTCCAAAGAGAGACTCCAATTGAGTCCATACTTGGTTTGGAGTGGTCAAACCATCTAGATGAAAGAGTAGATCAGGAGAAATAGTGAGGCAAAGAAATCCATAGGCTTCATCCAACCTATTTTTCCACTTAGCTTTCTCGAGCACAGCATTGGGTTCATTCTCCAAAGATAGAGTAACTCTATACAATCCTCTACTACGCAATAGAATGGAGATTTTGGCTTTCCATTCGTGGTATTTGAAGGGAGTAATAATTATTGATGAAGGAGAATCCATATTGCTAAATTGATGTGCTCAGGAAGAAACTCTCTGCAACCTACAAAACAAACTAGGAGAAAATCTTGTAAGCTAGACAAGCTCTTCTTCAGAGAGGGATAGGAGACTGTATGCACTCCTCAAATATGTAGAACTTGATCAACATACTGCTATGATACTATGTATAAATAATATATCAATTCTATGAGAAATGATGCTAAGAAAAAGCATGGGAAATAGATCTTGATACTAAGAATTCTCACAAGCATACACATGAAAAATAGAGAGAAGAAAAGAGACTGAATCACATGAACGAAGAGAGGAATATTGGTGTGTATCCTTCCATTGAATAATGATGAATAATAGTGTACATAAATAGTACATCCCTCATAGGAAAATCAAATTGTATGGAAACAACTCATAAAGCTCAAAAAGGATGACTTACCAAAATATAGCAAACCCCCATAGGTGGTTAAAGCACTTCCCAAATCTATCAAGGACCTCACGAGTTGGAAAAATCATGAGTGAGTTGTCAAGGAGATGGAAAAAACATGATAATCCTAGAAAATGGAGAAAAACTAATGGAGGATAGATTGGAAACAAAAGATGCCAGTTTCCTAGTTGACTAGCTTTTATCTTATCCATAGAAAAGCAGAAAAAACAGAATAAGGCAGAATCTGTTGTAAAGTACTGTATACTAATTCTGGATGGTAAAAAGGTGGTCAAGATCAACCCAGAATTAGAAATAAATAATTCATAGGATATAGATGGAATGTATTGACTTTAAGGTACAAGTGGATGCCAACTAAGTAAGCTAGTGGGTGAATAATTAATCAAATAATGATTAATTATTTTATCCTAAGTTGTGAGTTGGTTAAATATATTCCAACAACCTCCTCAAATTATAATCACTTCTCATCAATCATTTAGGAAGCATCCCTTAGCTCTTATCCTCACGTTACCAACAAACCCTCCTATCCCCTAAGTTATTTTCTTGGCCCTATGAAGCCAATGGTATGATAATGAATGTAAGGCACATCAGAGACAGATTCATCACACACATTTCTATAATCCTACTTCGTACTCTCTCCTCCAAAAATACTAAAATTACCTTCTCCACCACAATAAATGCCTCTTAATCTCATAAAGAAGATGTTAATTGTGTGCAACCCTTATCCATTCCCCAAAAAACCTTTTTGTTCACCATCTTTCCCCGCCAGTCCAATTTCTCTTTCAAACTTGAAACCTAGTCCATGTTTGCCCATACCACTTCCCTTCATGATGTGGTCGAGTAGCCCTAATTTTGACCACCCCCAAGCACCATGTTACCTATTTTAATACATTGGTATCTAACATGCAATTTGGGAGATGAACACCAGAAGCGCAACAAATTGGGAGGTTCAAGGGAGAGATATTTAAACATGGTAAACTGATGCTTTTTTTATTACACTGACTGATATGTTTAACCATGTTTTTTCTCTATATTTCCACAATCTTGGTCCCAAAACACTATTCACCTAATACACATGTTGAGGGCCAGTTGATATAATGCTTATCAAGCAATCAAGGCAGGCCAAGCTTTCTCTAGTAATTACTCTACTGCCTTTCATTTACAGTTATTGAGGGAACTTGTGAGGAGACATATCATGGTTAGAGGAAAGGCAGGTTTTAGGCCTAAACACCAAACCATTGATCATATCCTCACACTTTGAACCATCATTGAGGAAGCATTAAGCCTGCTCAACCAAAGGGAGAGGAGGCGAGTCATCAATCTTCGAAAGTATTATGTTGTGTCGTTGACTTTGTTGGAATATATTATATTCCTTGGAAGGTAATAATGTCTTTGTATTATGTCAGAATTTTTCTACAAACTTATGTAAAGGAGTAATACATTTAACCCATAATTATATGGTGTTGTATTTACTTGTGTAGAGTATGTGTCCATGGTATTGTATTAAGAGATGTTATTTTGGAGAATTATATTATCCCACATGCAATATGTGAGAGTAATTCCTCCTCATCTCTTAGTATATAATAGGGTCAAGTGAGTCTCTACATATCATGTATTCTTGATGTAGTAGTGGTACTATTGTGACAGTGTTGTACATCATCTATATTCTTTGGGGTATTTGTGCTTTGCTCTCTTGTAAGATTGGAGAAGACATTCTGGAGATAATAGAAGACTACCTTCCTATGGATATAACCCATTAGGGTGAACCACATATATCGATGTTCTCTTGTCCTTTTCTTTTCATGTTCTTATCTTTTATGATATGTTGTTGGTTTCTTAGATAGGTTAACTAGTTTAGCTTGACTCTACTATTCTAACATCATTTTGTAGGGATTTGATTTTATCTAGAGGGAGGCCATCTTCCACATACTCAAATACATCACCATATTAAAGATCCTTATATGGAAATTATTTTTCTGTATGATTTTGTCCTTGGTATACTTCACACAACATAGAGTTTTAGAATTCATATGGAGAACCATTGGGGTGAAGCATAGCTGTCCTCTTTCCATGCATCGTTTGGATATACATAGATGAATTGGCGTATTTTCTCCAAGAATCCAACAAAGATATGGGTGCATCCTCCACTAGGTATTGATATCCATCTTCCTTTTTGCAATGACGTGGTCCTCTTTTCCTCCACTCCAGTTGGTTTCTATCGATAAGAAGGAATCGACTATACTAAAAAAATCTCCCCTATTGCAAAGATGAACTGAATTAGACTAATTATTTCACTTGATACTCATTTTGGATGGGAAATTCAAAATGGATGTAAAAAGTGTCTTTCTTCATTTAGACTTATCTGAAGAAATATACATGTAGCAACCTCCTGGTTTTATGATAGATTCTAAAGTTGTTTATCGATTGAAGAAGTCAATGTATGGTTCAAAACACACTCTTTGTGCTTGATATGAGAAGATTGATCATTTTTTATCAATCTTGGCTTCAAACATTGTGAATCTGATCATTGTATATTTATGTATTACATGTTCATGGTAATACTTCAATTATGGCATTGTATGTTTGTGATTTATTCATAACCAGAAACAATATTCACTTGATTTTGAGATTGAAGAAACAACTCGTGGATACCTTTGCAATTACTGATTTTGGTCAGTTGCATTTCTTTTTGGGCATTTGAATTTTGCAAATGAATGATGGTATATTTCTTTCTCAACCAAAATATGCTTTGGATATCTTGAAATGATTCAAAATAAATAAATGTAAGTCCTGTGTTACACCTTACTAATTGAGCATTAAATTTTCTAAGGTTTGTGACTCCCCCAAGTTGACGCCACCCTTTATTGATAGTTGGTCAATAACTTGATTTATCTTACTCACAGTCGATCTGATCTTTCCTTTGATGTTAGTGTGGTTTCTTGATTCATGCAGTATCCTCAACAAATCCATTGGAAACCTGCAAAGAGAATTGTTTGATATATTAAGTGAACTTATCAATATGTTATTAACATTGTCATATTTCAAAACCAATGGTTGAGTTTATTGATTTTGACTAGGAAGGTGACATTGGCGACCAAAAGTCCACTTTTGGCTATGTGTTTTGACTTAAAAAGTCCACTTTTTGGTATGGTCATGTAAGAAACAGAAGGTAGTCTCCCTTTCGACTACAAAAACAGAATATCGTAGAGTTGTCAATGTAAGTACAGAGGTAGTTTGAATCCACAAGATTTTAGAAGAGATTGGTTTCCATGTCCAAGCCTCGACTGTTGTTCATTGTGATAGTTTGAGTGCAATAAAGGTTGTTGATAATCTTGTTGTACAAAATAAAATGAAGCACGTTGAACTGCATGTACACTACTTGAAATAGTTGATACATGACAATATTGTCACACTTGTTTATTGCAGGAGAGATTATGATCATATCATTGATATCTTTACAAATCCTTCACCAGAAGATATATTTCTAAAACTTCAGTTATACTTGGGCTTCAGGAAGATGCAATTATGGGTGGGTGTTCGAATAAAATAATTATGCCTCTTGAATTTCCAAAGAATTGTGTTGATTGGGGTGGGGGTACTGGAACCTATTATGCCTCAAATTGTCTTAAGTGTTCCTTACAGATGTACTAGAGTGAAGCTTTTCTTTTTCTTTTGCAAAGGTCGAGTTCTTAGGTATATATTGTGTAGAGTGTTGATTTAGGGGCTAAATATCCATCGTTAGGTCATGGAAGGTCCCCTTGGTTTCCACCTCAAGGAGGGGTTGGCCTTGTGGTTCTATTGACTATGCTTTGGGTGGGTGTCTGGTGGCCCCAAGGAAAATCATTGGGACACATGGCCACACTCATATTTTTCTTTGTAGAGGTGAGTGTGTGTGTAAGAGTTTTCATATTCCTTTTATCACACCTCATTTTTCCTACTTGGACCTATTGTTTTTATATAAAACCCCTCCTCCTAGTCTCTAGACCCATAAACTCAATCCTTAAAGAAGAATCCCACATTTCCAAAAACTGAGAACGTTGAGGAAAAAAATCTATTGGGGTTAGTTGGGGCATGGTGTCCTTATTTTGTTTTACCAAAGCATTATGTCGATGGGGTACTGGAACCTATTATGCCTTATATTATCTAAAGCATTCGTTACTCAAATGTACCAGAGTGAGGTGTTTCTTTTTCTTTTGTAAAGGCCAAGCTTTAGGGGATATATTTTATAGAGTATTGATTTTGGGTCTAAATACCCCTGGTCAGGTCATGGCAGGTCCCCTTGGTTTCCACCTCAAGTAGGTGATGGTCTTGTGTCTCTATTGACTACCCTTTGGGTGGGTGTTCGATGCCCTTGAGGAAAATCATTGGGACACATGGACACATTCATATTTTGCTTTGTAGAGGTGATATTGTGTGTAAGAGTTGTCATACTCCTTTTAGAATACCTCATTTTTCCCACTTGGACCTATTGTTTTGATATAAAACCCCTCCTCCTGGTCTCTAGACCCCTAAACTCATTCCTTAAAGAAGAATCCACACTTTCAGAAAAAGAGTACGTTGAGGGAAAAACATTTGTTGGGGTTAGGTTAGTTGGGGAATGGTGACCTCCTTTTGGATCACTTTACACTTAGTGGAGACTAATTGCACATTTTTATTATTATTTCATGTCATTATGTGGTTTAGTCTCCACGTCGTGGATGCACAAACCTAAAATTTTATAATTTGTCATTAACTTAGATTTGAATTTGTAAAACATTGAGGGTTGTCTCATATATCTATCACCTCTTTGTAAAACATCGACAAAGGTTCAAACGTGAAACTTTTTCATTTTTGTCTTGGTTTATTGGAGTTAATGAGCTAGTGTGCACCTCTCTCTTGGGATGAATATTTTTTCTTGAAGGATGAATGGAATGTCTTCTAGGGTTTGATTTTGCACAATGTGACAAGTTGGTGTTGAGACTAGTTGTAATGACTCATGCTCAACGGTGACATAAGGTGCATTTCCTTGCTCATTATTTATTAATGTTGGTATGCTGATCTCCTAACCCTAGTTTAATGTTTATCTTGAAGTGCTTTGGATTGAGTTAGGGTTTGTTTGCTATAATTTTATCAGCTTTCTTGAGGAGACCATCTTACCAAGGATCTTTCTGTTGTTTTATTAGGTCTTGGACTTATTTATTTTCCCTAATTAAGGTTTTTCAACCTAACCCTTGAGGTCGCTAGCTTAGCCCTAATTGCAAGTATTTAATGTTATCTTAAGAGGAGGTGTGTTAGCTTCGATCTCTCATATCCCTAGGGTTTGCTACAAGAATCCAATTTCCCTATCATAACAAAACTCTTCATCTCCTTTGATCAATTTTTTACATGTTTTATTTTATGCAAAAATTACATAAAAATAGTTTACTACTGGAAAAACTCTAAAAATATAAATAAATTCAAAATTACATAAATATATGTGATCGGGTATTTCTGGTCCACCCTAAAAATTTGCCATAGGGTTTTAACAATAAACCCTGGAGGGAATCCTCTTTTGAGCAAGTGCATTGGGATACATGAAATCATTGAAATTGAGTAGTTGCTAGCTATTTGGTATTTTTGTTCCGGCCTCAAAGTGTGCCCTAGTGTAGTTACCCTATTTTCCTTGAAATAACATCTTTCTAAGTACTTTCCTAGGGAAGTGTTATATTGTCTAGGGAAGTGTGAAATTGCCTTGAAAGGAATTACATTTATTGAGTTTTGTGATAAAGTGAATAAATCCACTGTTGTATATTATAGTGTATTGTTTAATGTTGTTTAATTTTGATAAGGAATTGATCATAGTTATTAAGGTTTTGTGGAAGATATTTGTGGTTGTAGATATCTTTCATTGATTAGGGAATCCACTGGGTTTGGAGTTACCCAAAGTGTTTAAGGGTAATACTATGGTGACATTGGGTGGATTAGAGCTTCAGGTATGGGACTTGTGTCCTACATTCCCTGCCTATATGTGACTGCTTGACCAATGATTGTTCCCCCCAGCTACAAAGCGTGATGTGGTATCCTTTGTGACCATTCTATAGGGCTCGTACATAGGTGACTACAAAGGGGATTTCGTTGTGGTACCTGAGGTAGATGTATTTATTCCTCTTTCAGCTCCCCTAGAGGGTTATAGTCTTCGCGAGGATAATTGCACCTTGGGTGATTGACTACGAGAGTGTTTGTGTAACTTATTCTATTTCTTTTCCATACTTTTTAACCGAATTAGGAGGCTAGGAGTTCATCGCCTGGTTCTTTTTCACTTGGAACAAGAGTATGTTTTCTTGTTGTTGATTTTAGTTGTTGTTAGGGGTGTTCTCTTTGGTATTGGTTCCTATTTGGCCGTAGGTTCTCATTTATTTTACTACACCAAAAAAATAGCTTATTACTTAAGTGTTGGCTGAAAATTTGTGATTTAAATATTTCCTAAGCTTACTAACACTATACTTGGTCTACACAGCCTAGATGTGTTGGGAGTTGTTAGTCTGAGCGATAACATTTTGGCACCATTATTGGGGACCTCAAACAATAGTGATGGTGTTCCATTGAAGAGGGATTCCCGAGTTGAATCCATTTATCTTTAAGATATATACGACATCTTTTGTATGCCTAAGGTATGTTCTTGTTTTGTACTTTGGTGATATTTTTTCTAACATAACTTGACAGGTCTCACCTAGTGACTCCACTGAAGAAAATTAAGGAGGTACTCTATAAAAACGACTCCATGAGATAAGTTTTTCTTAGTTCTTTGATAGGACTATTGTTAAAATATAACCTTGTAGTTCTTATTTGGAAACTTCATTGAAGAAAACAAATCAAAGAAGTGCAATTCAAAACAATAAACTGTAGTTCTTAATAAGAAGATGATGAGGAAATTTCAACTCAAAATGGGCCTCCTAAAAAAAATTAATAAAATAATAGTTAAAATAATAAAATAATATTTATTAATTTTGGAGGAATAAAAGAAAAAAACTACGTTTTTTGTTTGTATTTTCGACATATATCCCCGTGTTTTCACTCAAATTTCAATCGGGAGAGCTTGTTGGATGTGGAATTAAATTTCGCATCCAACGAGTGCCCACTCGGCATACTTTTGACGGACTCTTCTACCCCAAAAACAAGAAATACCTGAAAAAATGTGATGATGATGTCATTATCACGTTTTTTCAGGTATTTCTTATTTTTGGGGTAGCAGGGTCCGTCAAAAGTATGCCGAGTGGGTACTCGTTGGATGTGGAATTTAATTCTAAATCCAACAAGCTCTCCCGCTCAAAATTTGAGTAAAAACATGAGAAGATATGTTGAAAATACAAACAAAAAAAGTAGTTTTTTTAATGATACCTATCCCCAAATTTATATTAAAAAAATGTTTAAGACCTATACGGTATTTCAAATTTAAAGCAATTTCATTGGCTAACAAATGATAACATGGAATTTGAATAAAAGTTAAAAGGCCCATTTTGAGTTTAAATTTCCTCTAATGTGTGCTTTGATGAAACACAGATGCACAAGCGGTATGCTCCATTGGATTTCTCAAATATTCTGGGATAACTGAATCAATCAAATAAATATGGTTAGGACAATTCTATCCAAATATTTCGTGAATATTAAGATGAAATTGCAGAGCATGAAGCTGACCTTGTCAAATAAATCCATGATGAACATCAAGCCTCGAAAGGATTGCTTGAAGTAAGCATTGTTCAATATCTTGTCGATAACATTATAGGCCTTATGTCTGAAAAGGAATGTACTCATGAAGATGAAGGCGATGAGGTTCAAAAGAATGGAGATGAAGAAGGTTTAGAAGAATGAAGATAAAGAAGGCTTGATTGAAGAAATTGAACATTGCAAGGAAATGGTGAGTTCTCCTTACCTTCATTTCGAAAATCCTTATGATATTTTGGGCCTCTTGGAAGAAAATGGAAGGATAATTGGAGACAATAATTATTGGAAGTTCCTTCATCCTCTGGTCTACGATTCTTTAAGGCCTAGCAATTTTATATCAAAAAAATAGAAGAAATTATCAAAACCTTTCGTGTCATTCAGAAGAGAAGGGAAAAATCATCAGGTTAAGCCAAATTTTAATATATGTTTCAAACAATATGAATAAGTCTTTGTTGAAGAATTACTTCCATATAGGAAAGATAACAAAGATATGGTTGATGAAGGTGTAGTGGAAGCTTCTACTTTTCCTTTTGGTGTTGATGTTCGATGAACATTCCTTTCCCTTTTTTCTGTAGAGACAATTTTTTTTAAGATTAAAGGTTTGAGGATATTTCAGTTAAAGAAAACGGTCTTCAAGGATATCATGATGCGCATTTCTCTTATGACGATGATGATGTGGGTATGGATTGTTGGAAACTAGTTGAAGAACCCATATATAATTCCTTCAGTAAGAGAATTCTACATTCCAAAGACTCTGAAAGACCTACCTTTGAGATCCGTGATGAATTGGTTCGATCAACCTCGTTCACTACTTATGATGCCATGAGGTTGCATATGGAGGATTGATTGTCATTTTTTGGCATCCAATTTTACCCTCTCCTAGGGTGGATCTCACTCATCAATTCCAGACGTGTATCTCAAATATTGATGCAATTTTTTAGACATCAAGAAGGTGGTTTTATTACATATTTAGAGCAGGAGAGTGTGCCTTCTCCTAGAAAGGATTTGAGCCCTCTTTCCCAACCATATATTTTAGGGCTTCCTATTGATTTTGAAGGTCATTTGGGGAAAAAAGATTCTAGAAAACAGGTATATGATTGAGGTAGTTTTTACTTTAGTCTGATTCTCGAATGGATAGAAAAAACTTTTGACAATGATCCTTCCTTGTGGAAAGATCTTGAAGGCTTATAGGATCTTGATCTTGTCTATCATTCTAGCCCCATTCCAATGGAGATAATACCATATATTTAACTCGTCATTGATGTGGTTTTGTCTTTGACTACTTCCAAAGATAAAGGATGAAACCTTGGGATGAATATTATGTTTAGGTGGTTGCATTGGTGGTATAATTTCACTTGACTCGTCCTTGTTATCATAATTAGAGTATGTAGGTATAGTTTCATTTGAGTTCAGCATTTACTTTTACCCTTGCAATGTATTTATTGTGTCATTTGACTTTTATTGCATTTCATTTTGAACAAGGCAGGATGGAAGTATTTTCCTCTAATGCATTTAATGTCTTTGTTTCTAGATGTGTGTGTAGAACTATAGGCACCCAAGAGATTCTAGGGGGTTCTTATACACTCTCGAGAAGAGCACATATCCTGTAGTTGGAACCAATTGTTATGCCTTAGATTTTCTAAAGTGCTTCTTGCAAATGTACCAAAGTGAGGGTTTTCTTTTTCTTTATAAAAGGCCGATGTTTGGGGGCTATACTATATTAAGTGTTGATTTTGGTGGAAAATTCCTTGGTCAGGTCATGGAAATTCCCTTTGGTTTCCAGCTCAAGGAGGTGTTGGCCTTGTGTCTTTGTTGACTACCCTTAAGGAGGTGAGTGTTTGGTGCCCTTAAGGAAAATTAGTAGGACACATTGCCACACTCATATTTTTCTTTGTGGAGGTGATTGTGTGTGTAAGGGTTGTCATACTCATTTCAACACACCTCATTTTTTTCCACTTGGACCTAGTGTTTTGAGATAAAACCCCTCATCTTGGTCTCCATACCCATAGATGCCATTCCTTAAAGAAGAAAAAACTATATTGTTAAAAAAGGAGGACGTTGAAGGAAATAATATGTTGGATTTAGTTGAGGGAGGGTATCCTCCTTTTGGCTCACTTTGTACTTGTTGGAGCATAATTGCACATTTTATTGTTATTTTATATAATTATGTGGTTTAGTCCCTAGGTTGTAGGTGCACAAACCTAAAATTGTATAATTTGTCGATAACCTGTAGGCTTGAATTTGTAAAAGGTTGAAGATTGTCTTATATAAATAAGATAAACTCACCTCATTTGGAAAACATGGACAAGGGTTCAAACATGAAATTTTTTCTCTTTTCTCTTGGTTTATTGGAGCTATTGAGCTAGTATGTAGCTTTCTCTTGGGATGACTATTTTTTTCTTGAATGATGAATGGAATGTCTTATAGGGTCTGAATTTGCACATGCCAAGTTGGTACTAAGACTATTTGTAATAAATCTTTCTCAAGGGTGACCTAAGGTGCACTTCCTTTTTCATTCTTGATTAATGTTGGTAAGTTTATCTACTAACTCTAGTTTAGTGTTGCTCTTGAAGTGCTTTGGAATGAGTTAGGGTTTGTTTTCTGGCATTTTATCAACTTGCTTGAGAAGACCATCCTACCAAGGAGCTCTTTGACATTGTTTTATTGGGCCTTAGACTTCCCTATTTTCCCTAATTAGGGTTTCACTACCTAACTCTTGAGGTTTCTAACTTAGCTCTAGTTGCAAGTATCGAATACCATCTTAATGGGAGGGGTGTTAACCTCGAACTCTCATAGCTCTAGGGTTTGAGACAAGAATATAATTTCCCTATCCTAACAAAACTCACCATATTTTTTTATCAATTTTTTACATGTTTTATTTTATGCAAAAAATACATAAAATTGGTATAGTGCTGGAAAAATGCTAAAAATATAAATAAATCCAAAAATATATGTGAATTGGCATTTCTGGTCCACCCTAAAAATTTGCCCCATGGTTTTATCCATAAATTCTAGAGGGTGGCCTATTTTGAGAAAGTGCATTGGGATATGTGAAATCATTGAAATTGGCTAATTGCTAGATGTTTGGTATTTTTGGTCCACCCTCAAAGAGTGTCCTAGTGTAGTCATCCTCTTTCCCTTGAGAGCACGCCTTTCTGGGGACTTGCCTAGGTATGTATGATATTGTCTAGTTAAGTGTGAAAATTTCCTTGTAAGCCACTGATCATAGCTATTGAGGTTTTATAGAAGATATCTGTGGTTTGTTGGTGGTTGCGGGTATCTTTCATTAATTAGGGTCTCCCCCTAGGTTTGGATTTACCCAAAGTGTCAAGACATTAGAATGTGGAGACATTGGGTTTAACTCTCTCTCGAGCTTATTGACACTATCCTTGGTCCACAGAACCTAGTTGTGTTGGGAGTTGCTAGTTTGAGCAGTAAAAGGACCAAAGATTATGCAAGTTCATCACACCTCTATATATTTTAGAGATAGTCATTTGAAAGACAACAGTCAACTAGCAGAATAGTAGAATGAAGGCTCGACTATGTGGTCAACTTATCAGTCAATTAATTGGTTGATGAGGCAACAATTAGTTTGACTAAAATAATCGAATAATCAATGAAATTTTACACAATAAATCGTTAGAACCGACAACCCTTATTCATCAACCAAATCATCCTCACTTTAATAGAGTTTGTTAGATATGGAGAATACAAAAGAATAACCCTATGGGTTGTATATATAATCGACTTATGATGATTATCTCTTATGAGATAATGCATTGTGATGTTATGATTATAATGTGTTGTGCTTAAGTGGTGTAAACTATGTCTTTAGACACCACCCCTCTTCTTGGAATATTTATCCCTTCTACTATTTTATTTTATGTCATTTTGTTCAAAGGGGTTTCCAAACAATATATTCAGTAAATTATAAATTATTGTATAATTTTTTTATAGGTTCGAATTATATTAAAAACTAAAAAATTGTACAAAGAAGCAAAGATAAAGCAACTAAATAAAAGTCCAAATGCCAGTTGCAAGAAGCAAGAAGCCACCACTTGGACAAAAAGAGACAAGAGCTAAGCTACCAAACTTACTACTAGGACCGATATTCGAGAGAGTTTATCCATAATCCCCCACAGGTCGGGCGTAATGGCCACCATTTTCTACCAAAATAGGACATATTATACCACTGAACCAGAATTTACCATCCATACTAAAACTAAACATCATCTAAAATAAAGATAATGGGAGTAGAAAAATGTTCAACACATGGCCTACCGTACAAGGCACTTGATGACTCTCCACGTTTAACCTTGGGAGGAATTCTCCTAGAGGGCATCTGAGAAGCATGAGAATTTGCAGAAAGGTAACAAAAGGATTTGTCGGTCGATTTGCGAGCCAAAATATTGAGCTTTGAATTAACCTTTGTATCTGAATCCAGAAGGGCTTGAGTGAAATGACGCATCCAATTTTCCAAACAATCCATGTGAGCATGCATATTGAGAACCTAAGAACGTTCCTGCAAATTCTCTTCCTCACAGTTCGAAATCGCTTGTCATAAAGTGCCTTGGTAAGCCAGAATATGCCAAAATTTTTGTTGCAAGTCTCCTTGGTTCGATTGGAACCAAGATCTTCCACCATGTTTCCCATTTCAGACACCAGCTTTTCAGGCTTAGGCTTACAACGACACTCCTGAAGACCAATCTCCATATTGTGAATTTGACCTTGAATCGAAGGAGGAACCATCTAGTCGAAGCAGGATTTGGGTTTATCTTTCTCTCAGATAACATAGGGCATGCGAGAGCGGCGAGGACTAGTTGTGGTCTTCCACTCGATGGTATTAGTGCAAAACATGGTGGAAGCAGAAGCAGAGATGGTGGAAACAGAATGAGAGTTGCAAGTATTAATCTATCACAGTAATCTAGGGACTAAACACAAGTCTCATCAAAGATTAATAACAATAAGGCATGAAAATGGTGTAATTGTGCTACAAAATGAGTAGCCGCTCTATATATTCACACAAAGAATGGGTAATACCATACAAGATCATGCTACAAGCACAAATGACAAAGCAATTCGAATTCCCAAGGAGGTCATTCAAATTGAATGAGTGAGTCTAGCTTAACTGAATGTAAGCCACAGTCAACACTCAAGTTAACCACTGATCAAAACCCTAATTGACTCAACTGAACCCTAACTGAAGTCGGAGTGCAATAAATGACTGAGTCTAACTGAAAGTAGCTTAGACACATGTCACTGCAAGCCAACCAACAAGTGGTAGCGCATCAATGACTCCAATGAACCCCGATGAGGTTAACTGAAGTTTAACTGACCATCAGAAGTGGTTGGAGGCACCCCTATTGACTCCAGTTCATTAAATAATCAATAAATAATCAATTTAATGAAGGAAGGCGCCTTCACTGCTCTGTTTAACTGATTATAACCATCAGTTAGCAATATGGGGCATTAATGACACTCAGATCACCCTCGGAGTGCTCCAGTTAGCCTCCCTGAATGTAGGAGAAGGCTAAGTTAGCCTCCTTGACTGAAGGTAGGCATGGGTGTGCTCATGCTGATGTCATCTAGTGCTCCTCTGATGTCAATTAAGTCAATAAAACTTAGGATAGTGGGTTAACTAGGCCAAATTGACCAAAATGAGTGTGTATGGTGGTAAATGTCTCCAACACCCCCCCTTAAGCTATACTTAGGAGGAGTAGAAAACATACAATGCATAATATTGCTAGGTCCTGGCAACAAATGCCATAGGTCACCCTGTACAATAAATTAACTGCTTAATATAACCAAGGAAATGGGGAAAACCTCATGGGAAAAATACCCCCCCTCAAACTAAGCAGTAAATCAAGAATTGGTTCTTCTATGCAGCAGCATCCTGAGACTGTGCATGTGAACCTCTGAATCCAAACTAAATGAATATGTCTGGAGGAATCTTCCACTTTGGAAGAAGAACAATGCACTCAACTGAATCAGAAATATAAACAACTGCACGGTTAAAACTGGACCCATGTAGAGTAGCTGAAATCATCTGAAGAGAGAGCAAAGGTTCTTGAGGATTCGAACCATGTGTGGAACACTCAAGAAACTGATATGTTGCATCCTTGAACAACAAACCATGATTGGTAAAATTATCCCCAAATCTTAGGAGCAAGTGTCCAAGCGGATGCAGAATGTCTTCCTCTTTACTAGTTATGTGAGGAGATGAGCATGTGATCGAAGGTAGAGAAGCCCTGGGACTGTGGAGAGTGAATGCTTGAGCTCCATAATCTGATATAGCTTCTAAAATAGATAATTAATCACATTATAAAATATCAGCAACCTCATATGAGGAAACTAACACCAAATTCCCATCAACAGTTTTGAAAAGAAAATGTGGTATTTGATTTTTCACACCGGAATTGGTGAGAGCAGCTACAAGCATGACTGAAAGCTCTTGGATTTTAAAATATGAATCAAATAATATCAGATCAGAAAGTGAATCAGATCTAAAGAAGTTCACAATAGATCCAAAACTGTGAAATGAAATCAAATCCCCAGCAGCAGTTTTGTAGGAGACTTGCGGTACTTGTTTCTTCACACCGTTGATGACAACAGCTACGACCAGTACTGAAAGATTATGAATTTGATATATTAAACCAAGCAATATCAAATCATATCTAAATAAGATCATATCAGATCCAATAAGGTTAATATCAGATTCAAATAAATGATTAACTAAGACGGTGGATGCACAGCTTTCTTCTTCTTCAAAATTTTGAATTTTGGTGCATGCAATCCTGCAGGAATTTGCTGGAAGATCTAGATCATGGGGAGCGAATGGATCACTCTGGTAATCTGATATTTCTTCCAAAATATCTAAGGTATCACATATTTTCACACCAGCAGCAACATTAGAGGAAAAAAAATCAAATTCCTCTTCACTTTCAAAAGCAATTACTGGTAAATTTTGCACAGAATTCAAAGGAAAATAACTGGTGAATGTTTGCATGGAAGTGCAGCAGTAATTTTCTTCAATATCGGAGATTCGAATGTCTTATTCTGTTTTAGCAATATGAGGAGATGAGATATCAGATATCTCATGAACTTCTAGAGCATTAGGAGAAGGAGTCACCGCATGGAGACTTTCTTCAATTCGAATCGACTGTGTAGAAGATTCTGCTTCATCTTCATCTTGAACAATTTCATCAAAGAGAGTAGTGTTGTAAAGGAAAGTTTCCTATGGCTAGGGTTTAAGAGGCTATCAACGTACTGGGGTTGAAAGAGAGACGCATAATGTTCAGCAAGCATATATAAGCAATATTCAGAGATTAGAATGGTTCATACCTTAGCCAAATGAAGGTTGATCCAAGCAGCCCTTCAATCCTCTTCTTGCTCCTCTTGCTCCAAGAGACCTGCAAAACAAGTTATACCTTCCTCAAACCAATATGACCACATATAAAGAAATGGTAATCAAATAAACATGAGATAATAATTTGATTAACATCAAAATCTGATCATAAACAAAGATTCAATCACACATTGAACAATGATTTGGGAAGAAGAAGGACATCACATCTTTATTAATATTGAAAACAAGTACAAGTATACCTTCTCTTCAAGTTCAGCACCTCACGAAACCTTGATCTAATTCTGCTGCTTCTCTTTTCCAAGGAACTCAGCCTCCAAGCTTTGCAACACAAGGAGAAAGCTTCTAGGGCAAAGGTGTGGGCAAAGAGAGTTCTGAATCCTCCAACATAACAATGCAAAGATTCCAAGTCTCTACTCGTGGACCTCCCTACCTCTATTTATATGGTTAAGGAAGAGTTAGGGGCAAAGACAAAGTAGTTACAACTGAAGGAGTCAGTTGCATAACTACCCAAACTACCAGAAATTCAAAAGACGTGTTTTTTGACATTTTCAGGAGGCGTACGCGGGTTGCAAAGACAATAGTCACATACACAAGGAGATATATGCAGGTTGCAATGCATAAAGTCGTGTATATAAGGTGTACGCGACTATTATATATAGCAACTCACATACGTATGTGGGTTTTCCTTAAGGAAACTCGCATACACATCAAAAAAGTCATTTTAAGGGTGTTTCTGGGCATTTTCAGACTTTGGTGTCTTCTGGAAAGTTTTAGATAACTGAAATATCTTTCCAACGGTGTAGAGATGAGGTCAAACGGAGTTACAAAAATCAAGATATGGGTCCTCCAAGTTATAATTTTTTTCAGAGACATTTTATGAAGTGTCGACATGCGACGAAAACATAGGAAAGTGGTCACAGGCAGAGATATGTCATTTTGAGCTATAACAGATGCCCCCTAATGTATGAGGTTAGAGGGGAAGATGATAGCTGAAATACATTATAAAGGAAACAACTGAGTACAGAGAGAGCAGAGAATCCAAGATCGAAAAGCTCAAACAAAGGTGCCTGAAAGAGAGATAAATGTCAGAAAAAAAAAACTAATCTCTGGTACATACAAGTCCATATACAAATCATCGCCATAAAGATACAAGTGGATCCAACATATGTATAACTGATGAAACTATCATGGTCACTCAATATGCAAAAAGGCACCATATCAAATCTAAAGGAGTCATGGCCACAAATCAACAAGGTGGATCCATGCTCAACAATCGATCATAGCCACAAAAATACAAGGTGGATCTATGTCTCAACAAAATGTCATATAAAGTGTGACAAGGTCTTGCGCAACTCGGGCAATAGCAAAAAATGACAATGCTACTGTCGGCCCAAGGTCTTCAATCCAAACCACCCAAAAGGTACGAATCCTAACCATGTGAATAAAGGAGCTGAAGTTGAACATGGGGGAAACCGTTTGATTACCGGTCAATAATGAGAACCATTAACAAATGCGAGGGAAACCACCATTAATGAAAATGGTCTCCAAGGTACCTAGTACATTCTAACAAGGGTGAATACAAGGACTTGAATTCGAACACTTGAAGAATCCATCGAGTATGAGACATTAAGGTATTCCCACTACCCAATAGCGAGGGAAATTGCCACTGATGACAACAATCCCCAAGGTATTGTCATAAAACTCTAAATCTCATTCCCAGAGCAAGATGTGTTGTAGTCGATAGGAAGAGATCTGTTGGAAGTAAGGAATTAAGGCATCCTTCATCACCCAACACGAGGTAAGTCAAAGACTAATTGGATCTGGAATCGGTACTGAATTTCACGACAAGAAACACTGAAGACATCATGTAATGAACTGATACCAAGGAATGGCCGACACAAAAGGTCAAGGAAACTGCAAAATGGCTGACAAAGGTTTAATCCTTGAACAGTGAGCACGACACAAAAAGTGACTTAGGAAGCTTTTGACATAAAAAGAACCAACGACCAAAATCTGCAATGTAGGAAACATTGACAAATTCCCCATATAATTGGAAAAGAAACCAACCGGAGGAGTAAGAAAACTTTGAATAGGAATAAGGCCAAAATACTGGGACCCAACTGTTGATAGACTCAAAACCGGTGCTTTGTTCAAGGAAACAAGACTTGCTGCCATGATGTAAAAAACAGGTGAATGAACTTCCCTTCCCCTCTTTCTTGTAAAGATTTAACGAGTCCAAGAAAACAAACTTGGGACCATCTTCATTTTTGGCAAGCTCGAAGAAAAGACAGAAGAATGCTTGATAAAGCACTGATTCGTGGATTTTATGAGCCCGAACTAGTACATGCTCGACGGTGTTTTCATAGTTTAGAGAGTCTGAAAAATCCAAAGAAGACTCCAGGGGGGTGCTTTTTCGTCCAATTTAGTCTCTTGAGGCCGAAAAAATATAAAACATACCAAAGAAGAACTCTCTTAACTTCCGAAGAATAAAAGGTGAACCTTTTTCGTACTTAGTCAGGAAGGTTCGAAAAAGGTTAAATTACCACCTACCCAACGCTCCTTCAAAAGCAGCATATAGCCTGAGTTTTACGTGTGAAGGAAGGCAAGATCACTCGAAAAGATCCATTTGATTACGATGAATGGGGCTTACAACAATAAACTCGATGCTTTGTTCTTTAGGGTTTAACGAGCATGACAAAGACATAAAGTACACTCGAAATCTTTTTCATGTTTAGGTCTAGAGCACGAAAAAGAGAAAACTAAGCTCATACCGGGGGTTCCTTTTCCGTAAGTTTAGTCCCTCAGGTCCGGAAAAGTGATAAACCTATGCCTGAGAATACTCTTCTCAATTCCAAAGAAAAGAGAGTGTTCCTTTCTCGTATTATTCCACATGGTCTGAGAAAGTGATAACCTACCACCAATGTGGATGCCCATTCACATATTCTTAACGAGCCTAAACAAACAAGTTTACTCGGCATTCAAGTCTGTTTTGAGGAGTCGGACCTGAGCCTAAAGAAACTCAATATCTTTCCCGTGAAATTTTAACGAGTCCGGAAAAGTCAACTTGCGGCCTCCTTACTATTTTTAACGAGCTCGAAGGAGAGCAGAAAGAATGCTCTAAATGCGAGAAGATGAGTTTCATAGGCAAGCGAAACTAGTTCCAAGCGCAAGGAACAAACCTATGCATAATGCAAGGAAAGAGAGAAAGATAAGGACACTCGGGGAACATCTCTTCAAGGTAAAGGGTGTCAAGTTGCAAAGGAAAAATGATACAAGGCTGAGCAGTGATGAGAACAAAGATGAGGGCTTATACAACGAGCTAAAAGTGTGGAAGCCAGCATCGGCCTCATAAACGCGAGCAGGGCACATGCAAATGCAGTTACAGCTTGAACAACAAGACAAGGCCAGTAAATAGTTGTGAATCCAACTAAGAATCCTGTCTCCAAGAAACAATAGTATCAGGATCATATTCAGAAGAAAAGTTTTGATACAGGTCACTTTGGCAGAAACACATGCGACTTTGCTATCTTCTACAAAAGGTAAAGTCAAGGCAGAATTGACCGAAGAAGATTCTATAGAACCAAGGCTTGAGGGTTTATAATCAATAAGATCAACCTCAGAAGAAAAGCAAATATCAACAAGGGATATAGAGTCTGCAGAAACAAACTCAGTATCACAGGAGTCGAAAAATTCATAAGAAAAATCAAACTCATCAAGATCACTAACTTGCTATTCAAAGGAAGAGTCAAAAGACTCAACAAGACCAACATAAGATACTAGGCAAATCAGGGTTAGACTTAGTCAGACTGTATCAAAGACTCTAGGAAGACTTCATCCAAAGGAAAAAGATCATCCGAGATAGGACACGTCTAAACTTTCAAATGGATCAACAGAGTGGAGAGCAGGCTCCATAGTCTATATATGATGACTCACCTGGTCAACTGTTGGGACCAAGTCCCGAGAAGGTAAGCATGAAAACAGAGGCTACTTCTTAGTAGCAATTGAACGCAGAGGACATGAGGCCACATAGCTCACCTATGGCGGGGTAGTGTCTATAGAAACACTGGGAATCGATAAAGGAAAGACCTAGTCTCTGGTTGGGTCAGGAGATGGATCAAGAAAATCCAACTAATCGATAGTGACAATTTCTTCGCCATGATTAAAGTACATCACACGAAAGAATGTTCACACCACATCTTGCATGGCATAGACATAATCATGTCCAAGGAGCATATTAAAGTCCAAGGAGTCTTCTATCACCATGAAGTCAACTAGGACGGTCTTCCCACCCAAAGTAACGAGTGTTTGAGCAAGAATTCCCAAGGCTATACAAGTTCTTCTATCAAACGCCAGTAACTAACTAGCAGTCGACACAAGGATGGGAGATCCCATGCCTCGCCAAGCACGAGCAGACAAAATACTAACTGAGGCTCCTTCATCAACAATACAATGAGCAATCGTGTATTGTTTAACTTTGACCTTTATCTGGAAAGGTGCATTAGAAGGAAGGCGTGGATCAACTAGGATATCCCAATCAAAGGAAGCAATCCTAGAGCTTGGTGGGGGTTGATCCGAAACGAGTTCAGTGCCCCCTTGTTCAGTAAGTTCTGAACTGGCAGTGAAAAAAATGTGACTAGCAGACACTTCAGTCTCCAAAGGAAGAGTGGGATTGATCGACAATGGAATCGATTCAACCACTTCGTGAAAGTCACTCTCTGAAGAGAGAGTGGGATTGACCAAATATGACATTGGTTCAATCACATCAGGATCACTCTCCGAAAGAAGAGTGGGATCAACCAAATTTGAGATTGGTTCGATCACTTGATCAACCAAAGGTTGAGTAGGTTGTTGAGAAACTATAGGTTGTTCAGGAGAAGAAAATTCTTGAGTCTCGGACCACACTCTTCGCACCTCTATGATAGCAAGGCACTGGTGAGTAAGATGATCTCCCTCACATAGCTTACAAGGGAACTTAAGTTTGCACTTCGAACGACCAGTTTTCTCAACGGTGTCAACATGACTAGCAATGGATGACTGTTTTCTCTCAACATGACCTACAGAGGTTGAGATTTTGCCCCCAGCACGACCACCAGAGGCTAGGTAACTGGGTCCAACCTGACTAAGAGAGGTTGGTTGTTGAAAAGCTTTAGAATGTTAAAAAATGGGATGACCATGAAACCAAACTCTTTGCACCTTTGCAATAGAAGGGCATTTATAAGTAAGGTGGTCTCCCTCACAAAGCTTACAAGGAAACTTGGGCTTGTATTTTGAACGGGTATTCTTTTCAACAGTGTCAACATGACTCGCAGTGGCTGACGGATTGTCTTCAGCATGAAATACAGAGGCTGAGAGACTGCCCCCAGCATGACTTGCAGAGGCTAAGAGATTGGGTCCAACATGACTTGCAGAGGTTGGACGAGCACCACCAGCATGAACAACAAAAGCTGAATGGTTAGGATCAACATGCTTTGCATCAGTTGAGTGTGTGCCCCCAGCATGAACTTTAGAGGCTGGGTGGATGGATCCAACATGATTTGCAGAGGTTGGATAGAGAGGTTCAACTTGAACACCAGAGGTTGAACGGGTGCCCTCAACATGAACTACAGAGGCTGAGTCACTAGATCCAACATGACCTGGAAAGGTTGGAAGGATCCCACCAGCATGATTAACAAAGGCTGGATGGTGAAGATCAACTTGACTTGCAGAGGTTGAGTGCTTAGATCCAACATGACCTGCAGAGATTGGATAGGTGCCCCCAGCATGAACTACAGGGGATGGGTGGTGGAAATCAACTTGACTTGCAAAGGTTGAGTGCTTAGATCCAACATGACCTGTAGAGGTTGGATAGGTGCCCCCAGCATGAACCACAGAGGCTGGGTGGTGAGGTTCAACTTGACTTGAAGAGGTTGAATGGGTGCCCCCTTGCTTATGTGCCTTCTTCCTATTCCTCCTTCTTTTACTCCTTTTAGACTACCAGTTACTAGTATCAGTACTTTCACTGCATGAGGTGGAAAGAGGAGGAGAATCAACTACAGGTGAAGGGGAGGCAGTGTTTTGATGCCCTTGATACAAATATCTTACTTGAGAAGCACCAAGAGCATTCAAAACAGTTGGAGTGGAAAAAACCCACTCCGGTAGCCCTAGGGTGAATCCAGGTAGATTCAGGGTGGCCATCTAGGGAACACCAACATTGCATGTGAGAAGAATAGTACAAGGAGTTCCCAGCATGGGGATCTCTTGGTTGGTGTTCAAAGGGGTGTTAGCCATAGTTTTAGACTAGGATACCAAGTCTGAGGTTGATAGGCAACCAAAATTACAAAGCACACACCTAAAGGCACACTAAGTACAGACAAACCACACATCACTCACTAAAAATTCCTAAATCCAAACAAACAAACATGTATGAGATGTGATTTCCAAAAGAAAGTTAATAGACAGTTACTTGGCGTCCCTGTAGATGTTCTTAGGAACAAGTGGAGGAATCACCCACCGCCCTCCCACACCTTCTACCAGGGTTACCTTCCAAGCCCGTCCAAGGTCAACCAGAAATAGCCTTCCAGTGTACCTGTGTATGAACCCTAGATGTCAAAGAGACTAAAGGCTACCTTAACTATATTGACAGTCTGGGGGGACAGTCGCAAGCCTGGTTCGTACGCATGGCCAGGTTAGCAAAGCCCGAAACCCTATCTAAGACAGAATCCCCAGATGCGTAAAAACCTTGGTCTACGCTTTGACTAGGAATCGGAGGGTTATCTCCTCGGTCCAAGCCTCCACGCAACCTCGTGCTTAACTCACGTTTGAGAGGAGCTTCCCAGATACAATCAACACAGAAAAGGGTTTACCTAGTGATTGGCGAAATACGTCTGAGATTTAAATACTTGTGGAGAGTTAAAACTCCCTAGTCCACAAATCTAGTCTGAGCTAGTTGGTGTATGACCCTATAAAATAAAACTTACTAATAATTTTAAAATTATATCGTTTATTTTAAGGGTTGTTTTTAGTCAGAGGGTAAATGGCGTGAAACTTATGTGGTGTTTTTACTCAAAGTTGAAACAAAATGACTAAGCAAAGAGAGATGAAATACAAAAAGAAAAAAATATTCTCTTTTTTCTTTTTTCAAACAAAAAATTGAAAGCCACAAAAGAACAATTTCTTTTTATTTATTTTTTTCAAAAACAATGATATGCCATGCAATCTAGACTAAAAAACTAATCTACATGCATATAAAGCAAGCATGTGTTTTTTTTTCTTTTTCTTTTATAAATGCAAAAGAAAAAATAGCCTATCAACTAATGCAAGCAAGTACTGTAAGCAAAGCAAATAGATAACTACTCTACACCCCACAAACAAACCCTAGGTTTCCCTAAAGTTGGATATCAACCTCTCTTGAAAGGAAGGATTACAAAGGTAAACAAGCCAACAACTTTGGAATGAAGAGACTAAGCAATAAGACTGACATAAACAAAGGTCAAGAAGTCCCAAGTATCAATCTAAACCTACAAACAGAAGTTGCTCAGTACCTTGTCCAACAAGGTCAAGCCAAAGAAATAGGTGGGGGGAAAGCAGCAAAAACAAGTATATGTTCTTTTTATTTTTCTTTTATAAATGCAAAAGAAAAACTACCTACAAACAAAAGTATGTAGATAACAAGAACCAAGCAAAAGGAACTCTGCTATACAACCACCAAACAAACTCTAGAATGAACTAAAGTCAATATAAAGCCTACTTGGAAGGAAGGCTTGCATAAGAGACAAGTCAACTTCTTTGGCATGGTGAAGTTAACCAACAAAAGAAGAAGGAAACCAACACCAACAAGCTTCTGAACTCAGAAAAAGATCACTAGCAGAGGCTGACTAGAAACATAATCCAAAAATCATACCAAGCAAAACAGGTGGGGGGAAAGAGCAAAGAACAAACCCTAATGCTATAAAAAGGCTTACCACATAGATAAAGAACAACCAAAAGGGATGACACTAACTCCCTGGAGCCATGCACCTGTAGAGGACACCAAAAGATCTACCAAATAGCCCTCAATAACAGAAAAAACCACAAGAATGAGGAAAAAACACTGTTTAAAGGGGCACACGTGGGTTGTACTACTGACAGGTCGCGTGTCATACGTGGGTTAACAGTACAGCAAGTCGCATGTACAAGCACACGTGGGTTGTACTATTGACAAGTTGCGTATCATATGCGGGTTGACAGTATAGAAAGTCACGTGTACCAAAATAGACACGCGATTGTTCAGTCTGCAACTCGCGTATGGGTGGAAAAAATCCCAAAAAAGGTCAAAAAATGCCTTAGGAAGGCAGGGGAGATGTTCTATCAAACTAATAAAGTGTTCCTAAGTGGCAAGAAAGACCTGCAACTTCACAAAAGGCTGAAACAAAGACAGAGAAACCCCAAATAGACAAGGCGTTCCCCAACGGAGTCGCCAGTTCTGTTGTAAATGAAAGTTTCCTATGGCTAGGGTTTAAGAGGCCATCAACGTATTGGGGTTGAAAGAGAGATGCACAATGTTCAACAAGCATATATAAGCAATATTCAAATATTAGAATGGTTCATACCCTAGCCAAATGAAGGTTGATCCAAGCAGCCCTTCAATCCTCTTCTTGTTCCTCTTGCTCCAAGAGACCTGCAAAACAAGTTATACCTTCCTCAAACCAATATGACCACATATAAAGAAATGGTAATCAAATAAACATGAGATAATAATCTAATTAACATCAAAATCTGATCATAAACAAAGATTCAATCACACATTGAACAATGATTTGGGAAGAAGAAGGACATCACATCTTTATTAATCTTGAAAACAAGTACAAGTATACCTTCTCTTCAAGTTTGGCACCTCACGAAACCTTGATCTGGTTCTGCTGCTTCTCTTCTCCAAGGAACTCAACCTCCAAGCTCTGCAACACAAGGAGAAAGCTTCTAGGGAAAAGGTGTGGGCAAAGAGAGCTCCAAATCCTACAGCGTAACAATGCAAAGATTCCAAGTCTCCACTCATGGACCTTCCTACCTCTATTTATATGGTTAAGAAAGAGTTAGGGGCGAAGACAAAGTAGTTACAACTAAAGGAGTCAGTTGCATAACTATCCAAACTACCCGAAATTCAAAAGGCGTGTTTTTTGACATTTTAAGGAGGCGTACACGGGTTGCAGAGACAACAGTCGCGTACACGAGGAGGTATACACAGGTTGCAATGCAGAAAATCGCATATATAAGGCGTACGCGACTATTATATATAGCAACTCGTGTATGTACGCGGGTTTTCCTTAAGGAAACTCGTGTACACATCAAATTAGTCATTTTAAGGGTATTTCTGGGCATTTTCAGACTTTGTTGTCTTCTGGAAAGTTTTAGCTAACTGCAATATCTTTCCAACGGTGTAGAGATGAGGTCAAACGGAGTTATAGAACTCAAGATATGGGTCCTCCACGTTAGGTGTTTTTTCAATGACTTTTCATGAAGTGTCGCCATGGAAGTGTCGACATGCGACGAAAACATAGGAAAGTGGTCACAGGGAAAGATGTGTCATTTTTAGCTATAACAAGTAGAGGCTGAGAATTTTGATAAAGAACTCTTGTGGTGCTGGATGTGATCTTCAAAGTGTTATTATGATCCTCATTGTGCTTGCCAAAGGTTCTGTCCAATTTTGTCCAGAGATGCTTTGGGTATTCAACAGAACCAATAAGGTAGCACAAGCTAGGAGAAAGGGCTAGACATATTTCTCCAAAAGCTCTATCACCGTCATTTAGCCAGTCATTCTCATTCTCATAAGACTCTTTTCTAAGTCCAATAGACACCTCATAGAGACCTTTTCTCTTCAGAGATGCAATCATCTTCAACTTCCATTCTGAATAGTTTGTGAATGGGGTGAGAAGAGGGACTGATGAGTCCATTCGAAATTGTACCTGTTAAAACCTGCAAATCACAACAAAAGGGTCACCGTAAGGTCGGACAACCTGCACATTTTAGGCTTTCATCACACCCAGCATAGTTGATCAAGCAAGCTTGATCAACAATTTACTTACTTGGGGTATTAAGTGGTAAGCCTTGGCTTCTGGTGCAGTGCTGGAATTTTGAGCTTTTGCTCAATTTTTCATGCAAGATCTGTCAAAAACCATGTTTTTGAGAGATCTGAGCTTCATCCCGCCATGAGATCTGATACCATATTAATCTGTCACAGTAATCTAGGGACTAAACACAAGTCTCATCAAATATTAATAACAATAAGGCATGAAAATGGTGTAATTGTGCTACAAAATGAGTAGTCTCTCTGTATATTCACACAAAGAATGAGTAATACCATGCAAGATCATGCTGCAAGCATGAATGACAAAGCAATTCGAATTCCCAAGGAGGTCATTCGAATTGAATGAATGAGTCTAGCTTAACTGAATGTAAGCCACAGTCAACACTCAAGTTAACCACTGATCAAAACCCTAATTGACTCAACTGAGCCCTAACTGAAGTCAGAGAGCATTAAATGACTAAGTCTAACTGAAAGTAGCTCAGACACATGTCATTGCAAGACAACCAACAAGTGGTAGCGCATCAATGACTCCAATGAACCTTGATGAGGTTAACTGAAGTGTAACTGACCATCAGAAGTGGTTGGAGGCACCCCTGTTGACTCCAGTTCATTAAATAATCAATAAATAATCAATTTAATGAAGGAAGGTGCCTTCACTGCTCTGTTTAACTGATTGTAACCATCAGTTAGAAATATGGGGCATTAATGACACTCAGATCACCCCTGGAGTGCTCCAGTTAGCCTCCTTGACTGAAGGTAGGCATGGGTGTGCTCATGCTAATGTCATCTAGTGCTCCTCTGTGTCAATTAAGTCAATAAAACTTAGGATAGTGGTTTAACTAGGCCAAATTGACCAAAATGAGTGTGTATGGTGGTAAATGTCTCCAACAGCAAGCCCTATGGATTGCAAGAAGCCAAGCTAGAATTGAAAACCAAGAAAAGGATGAATGGAAGAGGGGCATAATATCAAGGTGTTGAATACCTGTGTGCTTGCGAAGTTTACTTATCCAATAACCATTCCATCATATAATTCGGAACCGTAAAGGAATTAATGAGGGGTGAGATCACAATGAATGCCATAGTAGAGGTCAGTTCCTTCAGCATGAGTTCAATCAAAGGTATGCTACTTTGCACGAGTGATTTATGTATGCCAATCCAAACAATGGTACCGACATGCATAATATTGTCTACCACCTTTACGTACCAGACAAACACCATCCCGATGGTTTTCCTTGCATTTTTCCTTGTGGGACATTCATGAGTTGGGCATGCCCAGAACAACACCCAAAGTGGGGCAAATTATTGTACAAATTTAAATCTTTTATTATTACATCATTTGTGTGTTAGGAGACCCATTTTATGCCTCAAATTAACTATAAACAGGGTAAACAGGGTAGTAACAAAAGGAAACTTATACAAATTACAAGGTAACATATTCGATCCCTAGTTCATAACCCATACAACTTATGCGAGTTGTAGTGCAAGAGGACAGGGCACCTGCATCATAGCACACTGCCTATTTTGTGGGATATAGTCACAGGTCTTCCAAAGTTCAGCATTGAGCCATAAGAAGTATGCAGAGAGTTAGTGCTTGGAAAGTATGCCAACACTTATATTTTCCCAAGCAACAAACATAGGCATAAGGAGATTCTATACCTAGTGTATTTAGATGTATGTGAAATGATATTAGTATCATCAATCTTAGGAAGAATCTCATAATTTTTTGATCTACTTCCTAAAGAGAGGATGCTATCTTTAGTAGGTTTCAAGAGTTCAAAGCTCTAGTTAAAAACCAGACAAAAAACAATATCAAAATTTTGAGATCAAATAATGGGTGTGAGTATACCACCAAGGAGTTTGAGGATTTCTATAAGAATATCAAAATCAATAGGGATTTGACACTTTCATATAGAGCACATTAAAATGGGGTTGAAAAGAAGAAGAATCAATCCATCATAAGGGTTGTTAAGGCCATGATACATGAATAATGGTTTTTGATGTTCCTTTTGTTAGTTTTTGTATCTTGGCTTGTACTTCTATGTTGGGGGTGTCTAACAACATAGAACGAGCTCAGGTGATTTCTACACATGTATGATAAATATGGGTTTTTAACACCTCATACAAATGGTCTAGTTGGCCCATGGTATGAGAGTACCCATGGTATTAATCCATGGTATTTGCATGAGTGTGAGATTATAAAATCATTATTAAAGTATGATTCACTATCACAACGATATGAGAGAAGGAAATCTTCTCTATGATTCACTATCACAACAATATGAGAGAAGGAAATCTTCTCTAGTGGTCATCATCATAGTTGCAAGAGATAGATTTCCTTCTCTAGTGAGTAGTCTAGATCTAGGGTGGATATAGGGTTTGTCTCTCTAGTTTATAAAGAGGGTTTGGATTATTTCCCTGGGTGTTAGGTCAAGATTCAAAGAGTGTATCTGAAGGACTACTATGGTTCTATTGTAATTAAATCCTGCGACAAGAAGAAAACAAACATTGGTACAAATTTTGTCCCTCCACCACAAAAGCACGTTGATAATTAAATTGATCGCCATGGTTGTCAATTTGAATGGAAATTGTATCACATCATTGGATCTATATTAGTAAAACTTGTGACTAAAAAAAAATTTACTAGAAGATTTGCTTCATGGATAATACATAGACAACTCCAGTTCCATGAAAGATTTGTTGTAGCTTGGTATGTGCAAGTTCATGTGCAATAATAGTTTAGGCATCCAAAAATATCCATACCTTGGAAAAAACAACCTTATTAAACTTCTTTTTACAAAGGAAGGATAGAATAGCATAGTACAATCTCAATTGCAATGAGTTTTTTAATGAATCTCCTCTACAAATGGCATATTATATTTATCCGTCCTTTTAGCTCAAGTCCTTTGGAATAAAATGTCACAATTTCAATTACACCATTGATGCAACATGTTAACCTTAAAATTATTGGTATGTTGCATTACATGTGGCCTAACATTAACCTTTGGAAAGGATTTTAGATTCCATATTTTGTTTTTTCACTTAATGTAATTTAAATGTGTAATGCTTACACATGTTACTTTTGAGTTGTCTCTGTCACTATTAGTAGGTTATTGGTTTCACCCTGGATTTTCAGAGTAGATGGTCAATGGAAAGCATGGGTGGGTCTATTGTTATATTTTAAATATAAATTAAATTCCTTAATAAAAGCATATATTTTAACTGAAAATTAAAATTTCTCAATTTCAATTACATCATTTAGGCTTGCAAAATTTTGTATGTTTCATTACATGTGACCTGACATTAACCTTCAAAAAGATTCTAGGTTCCACTTTTTATTTGTTTCCTAAGTTTATCACTTAATGTACTTCATATGCATAATATTGGCACATGTTACTTTTGAGTTGTCTATACCACTCTTAGTAGGTTGTTTTGTTCCAACCTTGATTTTCAAAGCACATAATTAATGAAAAACATAGGTAAAATGAGTCTATTGTTTATCTTTTAATTGGAAAATTGTTATCTTTTCATTGGAAAATGAAAGTATTTTTTATTGAGGGTAATTTTTTAATAAAACTTTATTGAAGGGTTATTTTGTCACTAAAACGTTGTCTGACTAGCAATATAAAAGTTCAAAATGTCAAAACAAAATTTAGTTACTTGGAAGGGCGGAGATAAATGAAATTCCAACCTTGGGCAGCTCGACGGCAATAGGAGCATCAGCCTGGGTCAGCAGAGCCGCAAGCTGTGTACATCAGGAGTTGAAGCCACAGATAGTTGTTTGCAGTCGTCAGAGGAGATTAATAGGTCACGCAATGAAAGAGGCAAGCAAGAGATGAGTGTTGGAGATCGTGAAGATTTGGACTGTTGATGATGCAGGAACAACTACTAGGGAGTGGTCATGTGGAGTAGTGAATTGATCGATGGGAAGTTAGGCGTGTACAGCCAGTAGCCAGGTAGTGAACACTCATCCAGCCACCAAAGAGATATGACAGCACTGAAACGAGCAGAGAAAGCAGTTGCTGGTGGAAGAAAAGATGGTTGGAAACCAACCGCGAATAGCATGAGATAGCCTAAGAATGGGAAGAGAAAGAAACAATCGGTGGAAGAAAGCATTGTTTACAGCCAGCAGCCAGTCGCCAGCAACAAGAGATAGCCTAGGGAAGGACAGGAAGTCGCTCTAGGAAGGGGCAAAAAGCCACTAGGGCAGGGGGTAGAACTGTCCAGAAAAGGCTACGAGCATCCCAAGAATTTTTCAGGCAACTATGCGCAGCTGCAGAACAGTTCGGGTAGTGCCCCAAGTAGCAACGGAATGCTGTGGGGTAAGTTGTATATGTTGGTGGGCTAGCCAATGAGTAGCTTAAAAGTGAGAATGAGACAAAGATATAAAGGGAGTGACAATACCCCAAGTAGCAACTGAATGTTGTGGGGTAAGTTGTAGAGGTTGGTGGGCTAGTGAGTAAGCACTTAAGAGGGAGTATGAGGAAAAGATACAAAGGGAGCTTGCAAGGACTCAAAGAGAGTCTCAGTAGTGGCATTCTGTGTTACTAAAAGAGCAAAAGAATCATATAAGTATACCCACTTGGAGGGATTTGACATAGTTGAATGAACAAGATTCAGCAGGATGTTCTAGCATAGAGAGGGTAGGGTGCTTTAGTGTAGAGGGAACAGGATGTTCTAGGGAGCATGGTGTTTTAGCACAACGAAAGCACTCATAGCACCATAGGTTGTGAACAATGAACGAGGTGTCTGGGGCCAAAGTGCCTCCCACGCTAAAAGGGAGTGTTTGTTT